>JARJDS010016170.1:0-124248 GCA_030264155.1 Atheta pasadenae | reverse complement strand
TATTATTTGCGCGGGAAATTCAAACAGACTGATAAATATGTACACAGATTGACATAGAACAACATAGCGGCGTTGCCAAACTTAAAAATTACAAAAGTGTTGTGTTGGTCACGTCTCCGCGGGTGCAGTTTTATTAAAAAATTAAAGATCTCTTAGTTACAAACTCGTATACTTTTATGGCGCATAAAACCAATACTTTTTTGATAATATTGTACCCTAACAACTACCCTAAGTAATTTTTAATTATTTAACACACTACGAATAGTTGATTTTGTTTGGTTATGTTGTTCCACTGTTTTTAAAACGAAGAAGCTATAAATTATATAATTATAAGCGTTAATTAAACGAAAATATAATAACATTTGTAGCACACACAAATCATCTTGCGTTATTAAAGTTTTCAAGATAACAAAACTACCAAATTATACCAAACGCCTCTCCGTCTCTCTTCCACCTTTTTTACACTTCAACCAACACGCCAAAAATAAGTGTTCCGTTTAAAATATTATACACATAAGTTTATGAATTTTTCTAAAATAAATATGCAAATGACACGTGGAGGCAGATAGTTCCTCTTGAAATATTGTTGTTTGTATTCAAATCTGGTGCGCTCGATTTGCATAACTTTGCCGTGGCAGCAAGCGCATAAAACGATGTGTGTTTTATATATTTTTACTTTTTTACCACAAATTTAAATAAGTAATAGCCGTGTATAGGGTCAGTCATTAGTTTTTGATGAGCGTTGAATGAGTAGCAGCGAAGGATGCATAAAATATAAAATAAAATAGGCTGACGTTGCTTTTTAAACTTCGTTAACTTAGAAAACAAAACTTTTCGGTTGTTAATTACAAAAACTACTAAATAGTTACAAAATCCACAGCATTTTTTACGAAAAAAAACTTAAAACTAAACATGTATAGTTTTCAGATCAATTTCCTCTTTAGATCTAGAAGATTAAAATTGATTTGACTAACTATTAAAAGCAAATACATGATTCTAACGATTCTAACCTTAAAATTAAAAGCGGTGTAATAAAACCAAGGAAGTAAATGACATAAATGTCAAACTCTTTGGTAAATTATAGTCTTGAGTTTTACAAGTCTTACATAACTTTTTGGTTGTTTAGTCAAATTATTTGCAAATTGATCAATTGGTCACAACTCAACCAACTATGGGTTGCAACAACCGTGGGATTTGTCACTTCGATGTGCATACATTCAAGTCATCGTGCATCTATAGTTGTTATCAGCTCAACATAACCTCAAAATGGATGTACAAGAGAGCTGAGTAGAAGCAAGCCAACCTGGGCAAACCTGACCTAAAGCAAAAATGACGCTCGGTAACAACCCGATGCACGAAAGGATCAATCATTTTCGACTCGTTCTCGATAATCGATCGAACGCACAAGAACACGAGCGTGCCATCGGTCAGAAGACAGCAACGTATCGAGGTAATCTCTCAGGCTCAGAGTATTCTCGAATGCGACTTGTACGAAAGCAAGAAGTTAAATTATAAATGAAAATAAAAAAAATCAGACAAAGAGTCTCGTGTCATGACATTTTGTCCCGGTCTGTTTGCCAAGCGCAGACACCAAGATGTTATAATTTTTTTTTCCATGATTCCACGACATCGTCGAAAAAGATAAAACAATATGCATATTGTTGTATTATAAAAGTAATGGCAAGTGTCTTGCACGCAAGCATTGCATTGTTTTTATGATATTTTGCAACAAAGTAAAGAATGCAATTTGTTAATTGTTTAACAAAGTTATTAAGTAAACTATATATAAGCAGTAATAAGTTAAGTTTCAAAAAAAAATTATTGTAATCAGTTAGTAATATGTTTACTTAATCATTAGTTTGTTTTATTTTGTAGTGTTTTTTTGTCGAGAGCCACGGCAATCTAGGAGGCTTTGTTTTTGTTTTGTTTTTTCAGTTGTTTACCTTGTAGATCGTTTTTGTTAATAAAGTTAGTCGCATTTCAGAATTCGTATAGTGAACACGTTATCTGTTTATTAGAGACATAAAAGTTTTGTATGTTGTTTGGTCCACGACAGCCTTAATAATCTGTCTAAAGATAACTAACCTCAACGATAAAAAAATTGGAAAACCAAAAAAAATTGGCAGTAAAATGAAATAAATTGTCGTGTAATGTTAGTTGCATATAGTTCAGAATACTATAGTATATTCTGTTTGTTGGTACTTTGAACATAGGAATTCCAATGACTTTTCTTAAGGTTAGTGACAAATTAAATAAATTGAACACAAAAAATACAAAAACCAATACAATACAATTTATTCTTTTTTACTTTACCCAAAAAAAAATTTCACTAAATACATAAAAATAAATTTTTGTGTATAAGTTGCATACAGTTATTATCAAATTAAAGTTTTAAATCGAATTTTAGTTTCTCACATTATAAATTCAAGAAAAAACAAATAAAAATGTATTTATTAATTGGTGTTTTATTATTATCTGGCTTTAGTTCTTTTTTTAAGATGCAACGGATCATTAAAACTGAAGAATGTTATACTTTTCTACTCTTCCTAACTAAGTGTAATTTACTGTTCTCTACAAATTCTTGCTTTTGATACTCGTCGCGTCGTTTTGTTATTTATTTACATAATACATTTACATAAAATAAAGCAACAAGAATACACACTGTGCTTTATGTCGCAAGACTATTAGAAGAAACTAATCTTCGATTTAGTTTAAATGTTTAATTAATACAAATAAGACGAATACATATAGATAGGAGAATTAGTTCGCTTCCAAAAGAAGCAAAATTTTTCGTTTAGTAATACCAAGAACCAAATTCATTAAATTGACTGTAATTTATTACCATTGATCGGAAAACTAATTCAGCAAAGCTTCAATTAATCCTCGAAATTAACACCACAACCAAACGTTTTAAATGAATCTAATAAATAAAGCTCTCAAGCAATAAAATCACCATATGTTGTGCCAAAGACTTTTGATATCACGGATTAATTGCTGATAACTCCAAAGTTTACGCCAATTAGACCAATTTAATTTTTACTGATAATTTAATGACAACAATACCAAACTTTACGAGGCGTTATATTTTTTTTATTCAAAAATGTGTGTATTTGTGAGGTTAAGTTTTTAGTATGTAAACGCCAAAGTGAGTTCGGACGTCTTTCAACGAATACAACAATGAGAACGCCTGTTTGGTACAAATGAGGCACGAAACCGAACGAGCTCCACAGGACTCTAGCAGTAACGAAGCGTCGTTGTTGGCGTCGGCGTTGTGAGCAGGAACGGGCTCGTTTGTCGGTTTTTGTGCGGGGTAAAAATACGCCCGGCGTCGACGCGTTTTTATGACACATTTTGAGGCGACGTTTGCGCGTCGCCGCCGCCGACGACGCCTCTCGGAATTCACTAATGAGCTGTTGGCTCGGCGTCGAGTGCAGGAGAGCGTGTTGCCATAGAAACTTCCCTCGTACGCTTCCACACTTTCAGACAAAGCGTCGTTCTCATACAGATTGTCACGAAAAACGATCCAATATGCAAATATTCCGACGAATTCATTTCAGTTTCGTTTCATTTACAAACCAAAAATATTCAATGCATACTTTCATCAATTTTTTGTCCGCACTGTTTTAGAGGTGTGAATTTATATTGGTTTAGTTATTTTCGTTGATTTCCAGCAACATTTGTATGCCTCGGAACGTTGGAAAAGTTGTTAGGAAAAAGCACTCTGTAAGTGCGTTTGCGCGCGGATCATTGACGCAACGCAAACATTATTACACAGGTCAACAGTTACTGCTTTTAATTTACCGTTTCGTGTTCGGTTTGACGACGAATGTCGCGTCAACACGTCTCGCAAAAATTTATTTACTGCTTTATTTAATGCTCAAAATCGATCAAACACATTTTGTTTTTAAGTTACAAACATTGTATGTATGCAACTGTATTCACATAACATGAGTTGTTAGTTGCATACCCAAAAACAACAAAATACTTGTATGAAAATTTAACAGGTGGCGCTAGGTACATTAAAATAATATATAAATTTATTTTGAATAAATTGATAAAATATTTGTTTTAAATTAAAAATTATTTTTAATTATATTGCAAAAAATTGTACCCTATTATTTTAATTTATAACTCCACCGTAATTTCAGCACCACTACTGCCACCACCGAGGGTATTGATAACAGGCGAGCTTGAACTTTTAATTTAACTAATAATAAAACTACTGCCTACACCACCGCATGCAGCGTGTACTCAATCTATGCGAGTATGTTTTGTGTATTCACCCTGCACGCGTCATGCCCATGCACGTTTCAATGACTACAACGAAGAGTAAACTAAAACTACACCACTGAATGCACCTCTAGCTTCATAGAAATCAAACCAACCGACGTGCGTCGACAAGGACTTACCCTACGTGAAAAGCTTCCAACTTTACCGATTTGAAATGTATAGGGAAGCATTTGCACCTCCAAGAATCCCAAGGTTCCAACAGCGCTAACATTGAACCAGACTAGGAATCACTACGGCACCAAACACCCCTATTTGAAGTCGTTAAAAAAAGACTAGGGACCCCTGCAGCACCATATCCTGGATGCAATGGGTGGGTTGCATCCTTGATACCCCGCTAAGTGGGAGGGCACGTGCATCCCCAAAAAACTTTCCAGCTTTTTATCCACCAGCACGCATCCAAGTCGAGAGGGCGTTAGGGTGTAGTTTTCATTCGGACTTGTGCAATAAACAGTACGCAGCAAAGGGATAACTGGTTTCAATTCACGACCCCCTGAGGGTGGGAAGTTTATTTTATGTTTGGAGCCACTATCACCTTCAATATTATACAAATATAGTTCCCATAATCTAAATATTTAATTTTTACAAAATCTATAATCAGAAATTAATAAAAACACCTGTTAACCTAAAAAAAAATTCATAACCTAAAAATTATTAATTTATAAAATAAAAACACATGATAATTTCTTGATTACAGGTGACACTATCGTCCAAAACGGTGACATGATGACAAAACCTTATAAAGACTTCCTTCGATAAAAGAAAACAAATTATCGCTGACAGGTGCCGTTGTCCTGCGACTCTCTTCGAGCGTGCGGCACGCGGAACTGCATCTCGTGTCCACATATGTATTTTTGTTGCTCTCATCGCATGTAGACACTATCAGATCGCACGCAAATATCGATCGCATTCTAATTACGCGTTCGCACGCGTGTCCCACCTCATTGCGTCGTTTTGCGCGAGCGTGCGTTTATTAATATTCAAGCGGCGACGGCGAAGGTGCGTGCCAACACACTTTGTGCACTTTGCCCAACGGCGAGAACACAACCGGAGTGCATAGAAGAAGTCGCATGCGGCGGAATATTATTAATAAATGTCGTGCCAATAAACTGTCGATGATAATGACGGGCGGCATGTTTTCTTTGTGAATTCAAGGAGATTAATTTTGTGTTTCACTGCGTCCTTTTTAATGAACTATTTAAACGTTCGCAATTTTCATTTTGATTTGCAAAACACACACACGAATATTATGACGTTTATTCGGTATTTTTGCGGTTTTACTGAAAAACAATTGTGTATTTAAGTATAAGCGTCATTTCTATTCTAGAAAATTATGAATACGTCAAATTATTACAAAAATTGATTGTCATGATGGGTAACAATTTGTAGTTTACAGTTTTAAAACATAAAAATTAGTACTACTTTTTAGCAATAGATGGCGCATTAAATACTTTAAAAAAATAATTTTTATCAAGATACAATTTATCAAAACCATAAATTCTTTGTTTTGTTTCTATATTATTACACATTACATAAATTTTTAATAAATACGTCTTTCAATAAACGCGCATATTTAAATTACGTAATTTAATTTTTGACAGTAATGTACAAATTTTTAAGTTTTTCTTTTATTCAATAGATGTCGCTACTATCTGTAAAATGAATAAATTTGGTGCCAAAAATGTTTTTTTAAATAAAAAAAGGAAATTTCTTTTAAAAATATATTTACATAACATCCGAAAACTATAAGTTCAATATATAAAAAAATTAAATTGAATTTCATCTTAATTGCCGATAATTTCTGAACTAATAACATAAATTACACCAAAGAAATAATTGCTTGGCTACTCGCTGAGCTGTCGAAGTTGCGGTGTTTGCCGATCGAATCACCCTTGAATAATAATAAAATTTATGTTAATTCGCCCAGTTCGGAGCAGCTCTACCGACCGGTGTGTGGTGTGTGGCGCAACGTCAAACAGCAGTATCATGCACATCAGCAACAATTATATGCAAAACATTGAATGAGCCGAGTGCACGTTAAATGTGGAGCGGTGGTCAAGCGCCGCTTCAGATCTTTAGCCGCCTGCGATATCGATAACGCCAATATAACCTAAAAAGTAAACAAACAAATTAAAAACAAAACAAAAACGAAACTAAACATCAAATTTAAAGCTTTTGCTTCAAATCGTTTTGTATTCAAAAATTTAAATTGCAGTAGGAAATAAAGTTGTTCTTTTATATAGAACATGGTAATGTCTCGCATTTTTCACACTTTGTCTTGAGCGTGTTTGATCGTTTGATGTGACACTGATATTCATGCGTTTCCACGCAGTGTCACGCATTTATTTCCGTTTTTCCGTGCGCGTACAACACAGAAGTTAAAATTAAGATGATGTATAATGTAAAATGTTGTGCGATAATTTCCTGTCTCTTGTCGGTGAGACATCCACCAAAAAATGGATCGCATTGGGCATGTGTGGTGGCATGTCTAGAGATGCGAGTTCATAATTTAATAAGCGTTGCTAATGTGCGCCGCAGCGTCGTGCGTTTACAATAATTCATTTCGATCTTTGCTTACAAATAACGCGTGCTTCCACACCCACGACACCGGATAATTAGCCGTGTCTCAACCGGGTGCCATCAAAGCCACCGAGATGGATATTAACAACTGCCGGCATATGAAAATATCATTTTTGTGTGCCTCACCGACACGTACAAATCATAACAAAGATGATTTTGTTAAAATATAAACGAAATAAATCATATTTTGTTTTTTTTTACCAAAAAAAAATTGGCACAAAACTTTGTATGTGTAAATTAAAATAAACATTTGAATAAACGTTAACAATAACCTCAAAACTAACCTAAAATAACCTAACATAACCTAACTAACTAAAAAAAACGGAAACCGTTGCTTTTCTTTATTCCATTAATCCAAAAAAATACTGATACAGACATATGTTAACATGATTATTACAAACCTTTATCCCCAAACTTGATACATCACAAAACCACAAAGCTACCAAATCCAGATAGATTTGATTGAATTTTATTGAAAGCTTTTGAATTGCAAAAGTCAAAGACGTCAGTAAATCGGCATCTACACCTATAATAATACGTACGAAGTATCATTCGCCATTCTCGCTAGAATTAGTAACTAAGGCCTAACAAAGGCGTGCATGGAAACCATCAATTGACCGGCATTGTGCAACTCCTTTATCAATGTGCGTGAATACACCATACGCTATATGATCCTCTGATGTCTGTATGATCGAACTGGCAGTCCATTTTGTGTCTGCTTGAGTGATATCTACTTCCTATGCATACTGGCAAAAGCAAAAGCAAAAGCAACGGCAAAGACGTGCTCAAACTGTACGATGTGTAAGTGATAGTAAGTTGGTAAAAATGCTCAAAGCTTGAATCTTGAACGCTAGGTATATACTTGCATGTGCTTACACTTAGATTGGTCTCTGTAGATGTTGGTGTTAGTATGCAAAGCAAATGTCGTCTAAGTACATGAATATGAATAGGCTGGAGTAGTGGAATCGTGAAGTGGTGTGTAAATCCTTTGTACTCAACATGCTTGCTTGCATCAAACTCAATCATTGATCGACACCTGCTATTTAAATGGATACATCGAGTCTGCTTGGATATGTAGTGTGATTCAATAGTATAGACATGGCTACAATAGAAAAATATTCGTTAAATCATATTCGTGAATTTTATTAAATTTCGTTTTTTCACCAAATCCATCAAATTTTGGGGTTATACTCACCTTACTTGCTTCGTGGAAAGCAATGCTCCTATGAAGGCCAATAATAAGAAAATCATTAAAGTGATGACAAATTCCCACCCACACAAAGCTTTATCCAACTCAAGGACAGAGACATAATCTGTTTACCGCAAATTGTTAGTTAATGATAAGGATGTTTATTATAAGACTAAAGAACAATAATAATAATAATAATAATAATGCTCCAATTTAGGTTAAAATATCGGTTGTTTTCCCACATAAATTTATAAATCCTTATAAGGCCAAACAAACGGTTTTATATTACTAACGGCCTTACTAGGAACAAATTTTTACTAACGACTGAAAGAACTTTATATGTAGATATCTAGTTTTAGTAAAAGAGGATATTTTGATTATTACAATTCTAGTTGTTTTAAGTTGAACTTATAATTTTTAATATTGGCCTTGTATGGACCTTGCAAGGCCATTATGAAGAATTTTTTAAGTTAAATGATAATTCAAAATTGTAAAATTAGTTACTAGATATACTAGAAAACAATTAGAATGAATAAGCATAATTTAAAAAAATAATTTCAAAAATTAATTAAAACATTAAATTAAAATAATACATTGTGGGTTTGATCGCACGTCCATCAATGTCATAATGACTGTAATGACAGTAATTCAACATATCGATTCAGAGATTCATCCTAATTATAATTATAATTATGTTATTTGTAATACACATGTTTACTGTGTAAATTGAAATGTAAATTACATTTAATATAAATAATTTGAACTAATTCGCGTGCGTTTAACTTAAATATTCATACACGTTTAATAACTAGGCTTAGAAGCGTAATTTATTAAAGTATTACTTACCAAAAAAAAACTCAAACCAAATTAACGAAATAAAAAAAAACAATGAACTTACACGTATAAATATTAAACATCCTTTCAATGTAATGTACGTACGTACAATTTGAATGTTTTATAAAGTTTTATCTCATCAACGCTTAAGAGTTATAAGTCGTATATTATATAGTACTTATTCAATTTTCAACCGACTCAAGTTGACTTAATGCAACAAGTGCCTAATGGCGTGATTATTGCTCGACTCATTATCTCTTCGCTTCTCGTGCTCCTCGTCGTGCTTCTTGTGCTGATTACGCTAATTGTACATTTAGACGTGTTCTTATTCCAATGTGCTCTTATTTTTGCAGACTGCAACACCGGCAATGCAGCGCAATTGACGGAAAGATGAGCAACTGAAACAAAACAAAAAAACAACATCAACAAGTTAGAATTGCTGTAATGGCGGATTAGAACATTGCATCAACGTGTACAACGACACATTGCGCCAATGTATACTCGATTTCATAAATTCATAACGTTGGGTGAACGTTGCTAGACGCTCCGCGCAGCAACAGTACTTAATTACGAATTTTCTTGGTTTTGCTCCTGCTCTCGCGCCTAATTGAATTCAAATGGGCGTAATTACACACGGCAATTGAAATAAATACGGCTTAGAATCGTAAGACCGTCGAGTGTAATAAGTGCACTATGTCTACGTCATGTACTGAAGATGAATCAAGTTAAAGTGTAAGAAGTGTTGCTGCACACTGCGCACAATCTTTAAAGCCGTTAATTATTCGTGTACGTTTTTAATTATTACAAATTGTCGAATGTTTATGAGCTTTATGCTAAAATTAACAACTGCTAATAATTTCTTTATCTTTAATGTTTGAAAATTAGCAGTTTTGATTTGTTTTCTCTGATTGGTTTAATGTAAGGTTATGTTGTTATTGTTTTATTTAAGTACAAGTATGTTATGTTATGTCATGCACATATTCCCAAGATATTCGTGGTTTTAACCCTTAACACTATCATCTACAAACCCCTATCGTGTTTTGGTGTGTAGAAAACTCTCACCAATATAAAATAAAATCGCAGCAAGTGGTAACAGAGGGCCCAGAGTGGTACGGTAAGTGCCATGCGGAGTATACTCGTGATTGTGTTCGATGCACATGAATGAAAAGTGCAGAATAGAAAAGCAGCAAAAAAGCTCACGTAATAGATCGTTATCTACGCGGCGCTGCCACTTCACCATGGCTGGCAGCATCTCACGGCAGCATCTAAACAAAACTGCTTAATAAAATCATTCATTCATCTCATCAGTTGTTCGGCCACAAATTCCCAAGGCACCCCAAGGCACAATGATTAAATCATGCAGGAAGTAAACATAACCTAAAATCCGAATCAAGAGTGCTTAATATCAAGTCAACTTGGAGAATGACAATATTATTTTGTGTTTTGTTTTGTGTTGTTTACAGATTTATTCTGCTACCATGAGAATATTTTCGTAGTCAATGAATGAATAAGTCAGTGATTTGGTTGGTGTGTTGAACGTGTAGCGTGCTTGTTATAATTTTGGAGTTTTGGAAGGCATCGGTCCGTAACCTGGGGGCACGTCAGAAGGACGTAATTAATGAACTGAACGCATCGCTCGGTTTCACCCCACGTCCGCAACGTTTAGGTGTGTTTAGGCAAAAACGTGCGGGATGCGATCGAAAATAAACGGCGATTTGTAATCTGATAGCAGGTATACCCTGTGGGTATACCCCCGAAATGTCCACGAAATGTCAAAAATAAGATAAGGAACTGAAACGTTTAAAAATAAATTTAGTTTAAATTTAAAGTTTTACGAAAATAGTAGTGTCCGACCGAAACTGCGGTTTGACAAGGTTCGCCGAAACCGAAACTGGTTTCGGAAGTTGTCGTGCACGGCCGCCTAACTTCGTTACTCGCGGCTACGCTTTGGTGTAGTTTTTTTTTATTACTTAGTATTAAATAAATGATTATAACAAAATTAATATACTGTGTTACCATTGCATGTCCTAGGACATTATAATAATTTATTTTAAACTAAGTATTAGAAGAAAAACTACGCCAAAACGTAGCCGCGAGTAACGAAGTTAGGCGGCCGTGCACGACAACTTCCGAAACTAGTTTCGGCCAGTTTCGGCAAACTGCGGTTACGGTCGGACACTAGAAAATACTCACCAAAAGTGAGGTTAGTTTTGTTTATCAGCTTTAATTTTAGTTTCGATTTTGTTGGTGTTTGGATTGTTGAATTTGCATACGACTTACATTGGCAGGCAAGCAAAGCGCCCGAAAAAAGATAACACTTCGGTGTGCTTACGCCTTGGCTGGCTGGCATCGTCGCAGTTACTTTCGCATAGATTCAATTCAGCATACGTTTTACTCGCTTTTTACTCGGTGTGCGCGCATAAGCATATACGAGCCCTGAGCGAACAAACGGATGCCTGGGTCCCGTGTAAATCATTCACATCCGACCGCCGACAAGCTCGCGATTTACGATCTACTTATAATCCACACAAAACGCTGCAAAGTCGTACACGTACGCCATACACACGCGGAGAACTAACACAGCACATAGAAAGCACACAACAACGGCGCATGAAGAACCATCAACACAAACGGCATTATAGCGGGCGCGACCTAAGGTAAAAACTAAAACTAAAAACTAAGCGCCGTGTTCGCGTATTTTGTGCTTGTATTTTCCATTTGCACTTGTAGCAGCTCGCGTAAAACTTAATTCTTTCTGCTGCGTTTCTGTTGCTTGCAGACCACAAAATGTGTGCAATAGAACGACTGGTTGATGTTGCAGTGGGTTGATAGATTACAACCGTTTGCTTCGTTCATTTGCATGTGTTAATGGGAATATGATCTATTTCAGCGTGTGTGCATTACCATACCACGCACTGCAAACTCAAGACGGTGCGAGAGTGTGGAGAGCAGAACAAAACAAACGCAACTACCTGTTATAGACGTCAACACGTTAACTAACTGCCGAACGCTGAATGTTAAAGAAGAACTTACATCAGAAGAACCGTGTTTAGAACTTTACAGCTCGCAACCCGTGGAAAAAGGAAGCAGCTCCAAATGAACGGCGCAGGTTTTGATTATGTGCACAAGGCGCAGATTAACTACTTCGGTTTTATCGTGTTGAAACGTTTTTTTGTTTTCTGACTAGAAGTTGTATTTATGAGGTGTAGAACTAACTAAATTATTCATGCTTCAAACCAATCTAAATATTTACAATAAGAACTAGTGAAAAACAAAATTACATAAAAGAGATGACCTAACCTTAAAATTATTTAAAGCAACCTCAGTGGGTTTTGAGGTTAGTTTCTGCTTGATTAAAGTTCTTCTTTCTCAGGTCTCGCGACCACGATCTCAAAAGCAATGCGGTTTTGACGTTTTACAAAGTGATCAACTTAAGAGTATGCCGTCCATGATCAGCAACTACAAGCTCTTTCCCTGGATGCGGTCTATACACCATTGACTCGCATTCAAATCGGTGCTACTTTGTTGGTTTAAAAAATTATGGTCTTTACAATGTAGACAGATTCTGATAGTAGCCCCATGGTAGGCAATGGCCATCGGTAGCTGATATTTGATCAAGTCGGCGTTACATTACCGAATGCCTATTTCGCATTACGATGCCATGCGACGAGTAATGCGTTGGCATCGGTAGTCATTTGGACGCCGGGTCATTTGTGCCCGTGCGGGATATGTAAAGACGGTAGCCGGCGAGCCGTTGATGTATATGGCGAGATATATCAACATTCGAGCAAAGCGCGCAGCGCATGCCGACGATATTACACGAGATTATTATGCGTCAAAGGGAGTCGCAGAGTGGATTTTAGCGTTTTTAGCTTTCGACTAATTATAGTGAAAAATCGTGCATCATCTACACGCGCAGCAAGCATGCACACGTTGTGGAACACTAGTCGATGGAACTGTTGAAAGAATTACCGAACGATGGAAATTTATTGTCGATCGGGATGACGGGATGAAATGTGCGATGGTTCATCGTGAGCTTTAATTAACATGCATTTTTTACGCGGCTCTTTCAATTATAAAATCTTGGACTTGCTTGGAAATTGCTATAAATCTTCATTTTTTTAAATTTATAGCAACGAATGATGAAGACTGGTTACACAACACTCATGCGAGTAGCTGGATTGACAGTGGACTGCTATGACATCCTGTTATTTAATAAAAACAACAAAATCATGAAGGAGAAACACAAGTAATGCGAAAAAATTAAAATTAATGTTCAGATACCTTCCGATAACGACTCGCAGCAGTAATGATGAAAATCCTATGTTCACAATTAACGCAAACACTTCTTATACAAAGCTAGTTTTCAAGACAGTGGGTTATTTTGCTTAGTTTGGGAGAATATTTGGTACCTAACCTAAATTGAAGTGTTCGACGAGTGTTGTTCGACTCCTAGTGGGAAATGATCAATTGTTTTGCGTGTTAAACATCCAAGAAGGGCGGTTTGACCTGTCAGTTAATTTGATTGACATTTGGAAGGCGCTTATATCCACAAAAGCTTCGAAAAACACACGTTCCAGACAAGACTATCCTTTGTATGCCTGTGCTAGACAACAAAACATGTTTTTCTAATGAAAATTTACCTCTAAACAGTCTAAAAGCGTATGCAGTTTATTTCCTAACTTGACTCCTAACATACTGACATTATCCGCGCTTTTTATCGGATTTCACGATAGGAGCCGACCAAAACCAGGAACGTTTGCTCTCGCAACACTCGAGGAACAACACAAATCAGCGCCTCGCACATGCACACGATATAAACTCGTACCAACACACCAAAAAACCCCTATAGGCGCAAAACACACGAATATTCTCTCAACTCGCGGCAGCGAACCTCTTCTGGCAGTGATTTACGCGCGCTTGTAATCCGGTGCCGGTGCGCGCCGCCACGGAGTGATTTACTGGCATTGTTTTCAAACGGCGAGTAAAAGTTCACTCTGTTTTACTCGGACTTGCAACGGTTTTTACGTTTTACCCACATCTCCACAGATCCAGATTACCAGATTTGAACCACATGAACAATTTGAACCTTACGTCCTTACCATGTTGGTTACGGTGCTCGATGTGGTAACACATATTGTGCATAACTTTCTTTCGTCGGTTTGATTGAGCGAATTGAAATGAAATTATTAGATCAAGCGAGTTAAAGAGGCGTGAAATGCGGTGAGCACACACTGTGCGCGTTCGACGTTTCGACGCTTGGTCGGCACGGGTTTGATTTATACACCCGTCGGCGCTTTTTATATTCAATTGAATATGCACAACGTTTGGTCATTAAACGCGCGGATTAGGAATGCCAAAAATACTCAACAAGCAGCAGAAGCAACAACCAACGACGTACGATAGTATTAACATTATTAACATATGTGGTCCTTCAATGGTTTCGCTTGTGTACCACTGTCGAACCATGTCAAACACGAGTTATTAAGTTTTTATTATGTTTTAATGACTTGTTAAAGATTTATTTGTAATTTTTACCAAGTGTTATCCTTGAACGACCAAGAAACACACTCTGCAATAAACCTGGTTCTTGTGAACAATTAAGGAAACCGACAAACAGCGTAAAACTTGAATTAGATTGGTTAATGAATAATGTTAATGCTTTAGATGTCATTTTAAACCACAAATTAAAATTGATAAGAAACACAAATTGAAGAAAAACTAAAACTGCCAAATTTACTTGTCAATTTTAAGGTTATGGCACATAACAGTATAACAGTAACTCACCTCGGCATACTTGCGAGTAACTCGGCTTATGTTAGGAAGCCAACAACACTAACTATAAGTTGTCCATAGCTTCTAGTCGTTGAGAGAAAATAGAATGCCAGTAGCTGCTAGTTGTAGAAAATCAGTCGTATCAGTCAAGATGTGAGGTTATGAAACTTAGTCAAGTAGCTGCACTCCAGTAACTCGTATGCTAGTTTTTATTTATTCCGTAACAACGCTAAGAATGATTTTTTTAATAAAATACAAGAAACCGCCAAAGGAAATAAAACGAGTAAGAGATTATTGGTTAATGTGTCTTATCTAAGCGTCTACTGATGGGTCAATTTGTAAATGTCTCAATTCAACTATCAAGTACCTAAGTCTGTCAAAAGTAGGCAGTGATCTAACATTATACTCTGGAGCCAGGTGAAATAAAAAATTAACGAAACCACTCCAATTCTAGGGTAGCCGACACGCGCCTATCTAATCCGAAGCTGATAAAACTTTTAAAGGTGAAACCCCCAAAACCAATCATCCCCTTTGTAAAATGCCGATCCAAAGTGTTTTCTATAATGACCTTAATAGAACTAAACTAAACCGTTAACTAAATTGTTAATACCTTCAAAGTTTCTGGTTTAAAATGAAAAATTCTTATTTGCAATGTTTTTGACAGATTTTGTACTAATTACGTTGTATTACTACAAATTTACCAAAAGCACAAAAGCCCAAAGTGGACAAATGATTTGTAGACTTTATTTTTCATCGCTTTACACTTTTGTGCGTATTTATTTGGAAAGGGTAGACTAAGTTGTTTGTTCAAATTGATCGGTTTACAATTTACTAATGGTCAGTATGGTTACTTAGTCTAGGATCTACTGACCACACGTCAAAATTTGCAAGCGGTCACTTTTCGTTTCACACCTTTCATGCCAATTATCCATGACTCGATAGACTTGAATGAACAATTGTTACACTCTACTTTTCCAACCACACTAAGTAGTTGTGGTTTTAGGCGTTGTCGGATTTCACACTTCATTGAGAATTCAATGAGCACGAGAAACACAACAATGATTCGATAAATGTTCACATTGTTGACAGACTACATACAGCACGCGACTACAAATCCTACAAATTGCTTGGAGTAATTTGTGATTAAATTACGTTGTTTTGGTTATTTGGCTTTTCATAACCTCACATCTTGATTGACACATCTAAAATCAGAACAGTTTTGAGGTTATAGTTGACACGAGCCTATTACCAACCGGAAGAATTAGGTACGCGTCTAAAGTTCTAAACGCATTAAACACATTTGGAACTGACCATTAACAAAAGAAGCCGTTTGCTTTAGTAAACGAACAACAAACAGCTTGGAAGATAGGCTGCGTTGACCAAAGCGAGTGCCCATAGCTACTAACAAGGTGCGATCAGATATGCATTCTTTCCATTCGTTTTCAAAGTGTCGTCTCGAACAATGACGGCGCGAGCGCTGGCGAAACGAACGGATTAGAAGAGATGACAAAAGCTCGCGGTGGCTGAGTGCGTGCCACGCTGGCTGCTGCTGCTGCTAGCATTCGCATGCTGGCGGCGGGCAAACATCGCACCGGGGCTCGTCAAATATTTAACAACATAACAAGGATTTAATAGCTACCGCGCTAAAGCACTAAAGATTGCTATTAAGTCTCCGCAAAGTGGAAGCACAAACAGTGTGCCAGCATTCGCGACGACTCTATTTGCACCACACGGATGAGGATGATGGTCTATGGTCAACGAGCGAGTGCATTATTGCGGATGTAAGTAAACGGTAAGTAATGGCTAAATCTGCTCTTTGCGCACAAAAGTGGCACAAGCCGCTGATCATACATAACCTAAAGCTAAAACATATTTTCAGTTTGACATAACCTCGTCGTCAATATGTTCCAAACTCGCAAATGACGCGGGTGTAAAATTTGTTACTTGTAACAGACTTTTGCTGACTTGACCACCCTTCTAAAATAACACCACATGTCTTATTTTGGTGTCTTTCAGGTGGGTTTAACAACGATGCGTACACCAAGGTAAATGTTATGTTAGCATTGAACAAACACCTTAGTTGCTTCGTTGTTACGTCGTCTAAATGGCAAAAGTGCTGAAAATCTGTTAACAATGTCAATGTGCGGACTCCGCACACGCGGCACGAGCGTCATCTGTCGTTCCAGGTAAGACCACTTCATACCACAACATGCCCAAAATAAACTAACAACGAACGCAAGAGGAGAGAGGAAGAAACGTTGTCCACGACACGAGCTTTCTTTTCCAAGAGAGTAGAGAAGAAACGTAAAAATTGAAACATATTGACACCTGTCACCATTGGAGTCATGCCCCGTTGGTTTCGTCTACATCTTGTTTAGATACCTCACACAAGAACGATCTGCTTTCGACCAGGGAGGCACCTTAAACTGCACCTCATCTGCACTTGATACCCAATGCAGATTGACTTGTCAGATAAGGGTATGGAGAGATACAAACAACGACAGGTTGGAAGATTTAAGATCTAAGGGTTGTTGTGACCACTTTTTTTAGTTTCGAGGATGACTCTTTCACAATTCACATTCACTTTCTTTATAATTCGTAGTTTTTTTTTAACTTTAAGGTTAATTTTATAGCTAAATAATGATATGTTTAAAGTTTCCCAAAGTTCTGTAGAGTTTTTGATGATCTGAGAAGCAATTTTTCGTATTGAGGTCTTTTAGGTCTTGGGGTGCATTGTTGTATATCCGGTTTTTGCACGACAACCGGAAAGGAAGTTCAAAGAGGTCGGACAGCAGTGCTAACAGTGTAAAATGAAGACTTTAACATTGTGTCACTTTCAATAGGTATTTCTTTGCTGGTTGGACTTCTTAACCCCTGGAGTGCTCCAAACAATTACACTTTAAAGACCCCATCCAGACCTCAAGTTCAATTGTTTGCATGGGGTGTACTGTGTTATTGTTAACATTATGTTTTGTTAACATATTGGGGTTGCTTTTAGTAGATATATTTTTAAGATTTGCGTATTTTTGTTTCTGATAAACCCCAGCGAAAAGGTTTAAGTACTGCAAAGAGCTGGTTTGTATTGTGCAACGTTGGCAAAACAAGGAAATTGTAGTTATTTGTTTGTTTGCCAGGTTTGGAAAAATACGGAATCAGAGGGAGTTGGCAAGAACTTTAAGCAATGTTTTGAGGGTTCCCAGGATAGTAATTAGAAATTGGGAGACATATATTTAGATTACCCAACGACATGGAGGTTTTATAGGCACCAATTGTTTCGATTCTAGATATATTCATATACGAAGATAAAAAAATGAAATCCTTTTTGTTCATTTGTCTACTTCGTAAAGAAAGCAATGGGGTTGAATCTATATGCAAGCTTTTTTGTGTAGATCAATGTTGTACAGTCTGCGGTTTGTTTCCTCCTGGGATCTGGATAAATTACTCAATTTTATTTACGACGCTGCTACTCGTACAAGCTAAGACCATGAGCTTTGATGGTAAATCGTCCGTGGTATATTTTGCGGTCTGTGAATTTGAATAAAGGCTACCCGGCGTTCGCGTATCAACACGGTTCTACCCAAACGCTACCGGCACTTCTGAGTGTACAAGGCATTCTCCACCTTAACCACGCCTGGCGTTAAGGTAGAATATCGGGTGGCAGACGTACGCGTGTACCTAACCCGTTCCTCACGCCGTCGTGCCGAAGTGCCCTCCCCCAAAACTCGAGGCCCCCTTCTATCGGTGCCGCAAAGGAGGAGTTGGCACCAGCAGCTCTACCAGAGAGAGAGTGTGTGCGCTTCCAAACATGCGCGCTCGCGTCGCCGTACAGCCGTATACAGACTGTTGTGGTGCGCGGACCGTTTCTGCCGCTGCTGCATCGCTGCGCCCGTGAGAGCCCGCCGCCGCGTTTTCGCCACCACGATCCGTCGTGCACCGTCCCATGCACCCGCCGCCGTGCTGCGCGTATCTATCGATATATACACACATCCTTTTTTATTCAAAACCATCCCGTATAAAACCATGCGCGCAAACACAAACTCAAAACCCAAATCCGCAGGACACTCGTAGTAAAGTTGCGCTTTATCGCATGCTCGTGGCCGGCGAAAAACCTCGCTACGATACCGCCGAGCGACGACGCCAGTGATAAGGTGCGGTGATGTGTATGCGTCCAGCGAGTGCAGCGACGCGGACGATTCGTTGACGACAAGGATTCTGCTGCTGGCTTCGACTCAGGGAGAGATCTCAGCTTTGTGTGCCCCGCAGTGATCCAATGAATGAATTGTAAACTAATCTGTGAACCACACCAAGAGTCTGGATGTTAAACTAAATGATATCATTGTGCGTTTGTTGTGAGCAGTGCGTTTAAAGCGCAAGACAAGTTTTCTAAGGGTGTGAGTTTCGTTTCCAAGACGCGGGACGAAGGACCATCGCTGGAGCTTGTGCGGCAGAATTCGGGCCAGGCTGCACCGTTCCTGCAGATGGGAGTGTTCGAGGAAGCCGCTTCTCGCACGCCCGGGATGCATTGGGTAGGTGTAAACTAAAAAAAGTTCCTTTTCAACGTTTTCACAAAAATCAACATTTTGTGGTTCAAGTGTTAAAATGATCAATCAAACCAATGTTTTTTGGTCGTCGGATTAAAAACAATAAATCAATATTGTTTTTCCGCATGATACACACCACCTACAAAACGAATCTATGGAACCGAACCGCACAACGAACTACAACACCCACATAAACATGTCGATGCGTTATTTGCTATTTGCACTATAAATCAAATAGGAAAATGTTGTGTTTGCGTCTGTGAACCTGCAGCATAACATAACCACGATGTTGTTCCACACAATGTGTACTCAACAGTAAGCGCTTTACAATCAACACCACCAACAACACAAAAAAAAAACACAAACGCCAAAAATCATGTTTTAAACAACTAATAAAAAAAACAAAAGCAATAAAACAACAGCAAAGCGGGTTGTTTTGTTTGATGCCATTCCGTGTAAAGTGAATTGTTATTGCTTGCAAACCTCGAATCTTGTTTGTGTAAATGTAAAGTTGTTAATCGAAGCTAAGTACCCTCATCCTATAAGTAACCAGCACTTACTTACCGGAGTTTACCGGTGAAGTGCATTGATGTTACATGATGAAATGATATCATCCAAAAGCGCAATACCCAATCACACATTCCCATATACATTTGTTGTGTGTTTTCAGTCACGTTCCTGACTTCTGATCGGAGTGGCTTAGTAACGGTCGCAGTAATTTAAATCCGGCATTTTTGTTAATCGTTGTCACTTGTTATGACAAATTTTTGCACGAGACATTCGGTCTCATTTGAAATCCAAACACGTTGTTCGTTGATGTGCCGTTTTTTTTCTCATTCAACTAGATCCGTTCGTACCCATGGAAAAATCACATTGTACGTTTGACCCCAAGCTACTCGGCGAACGAGTAATATCACTTGCAGACAGACAGATCCCGATTGACCTGTGGACAGTTGAATAAATGTATAAACAGATAGCATAGATGGTACACATCGTCGTCGCATGCGTATGTAATACTGTCTGTATGAGTTATACGACTATATTTAGATTGCACTTTTACATAATTGTTTGATAATATTGATAATACACGAGTCGCGACCAGGAATTTCGGAATATGTTAGCATTAAATAAAAAATATTACTTAAACGGCACAGGTGTAATAATTTTCAAATTACAAAACTCAATTAAATTCAATTATTTCGCAGCATAACAATTAAATAATTATTTAAAGGTATTTCGTCGTTATTTATTTGTTTAACGCTTTAAAAGATTGTTTTAAGTGTCATACTTGTAGTTGTACTTATTAAACTACTACAATCTATATTTATCAGCCACTTTTAGCCGGTTGAAGAGACGTGAAGTGCTTCAACTTGAGCGCCGCATGCGCGCCGCAATGCAATGCGCGGATGTGACGACCGTGCAGAGGAGAGTAAACATAAATAAAAGCGCTCGTGGTGCTTTGACACTCCCCGAAATTTATTACGTGAAATATTATGTGCGCTGCTTTTGAAAAATGCGACTTTAAGATCGTTAATTACAGGGTCCGCGGCGAGTGTCACTACCTATCATCTGACATTACTACGTTTTACTCACACGAACTCTGGCTGGCTCCAGTTTCTTGCTCATCGTCTCTGATGTCCTTGTGCTTGCTTGGAGAAGTTACAGACAAATAACAGCCACAAATATAATTTATCATCACGACTTTCAAATCTCAGGACTTTTCTGATGTTTGTACCACAACACAACACCGGTAGTGGCGGTAGTTACACTTGTATTTTTATGACTTTCCACCACTTATTATAATCAAGATATTTTTGAGGTTATATTATATTTAGTCTCGTATAACGTATACATACTGAAAATATCAACCTAGCCATGGATATTGATTGTGTTTGATGTTTGCTTGTTTTGTTTTGTTTGTGTACTTTGATCACAGAAGGCTGTGCACAAATAAACAAAAGACGTAGAATACAAAAAATGCATTACGATGTACGCGAGTGCGAGTGTGCGGTTTAAGTGTAACGCGCAATTTAAGTAGATTAATTTGTTCGCGGATGACGAAGTCTGCTTTAAGTAAGTACACCATGCATATACATCTACGACTTTACCTGCCGTTAAAAATGTTTCAACCAAACTATTCGTACATACAACGCGGTTATCTTAGTTTGCCAGGAATTACTGCATTCTCAAACATTAACAACCAACAAAATTATTTACAACTCACGACATTGTTAGTTTCGTAACATCTAAAACCAAAATATGCAACACACAAATTATTCGTATAGATTTATCAATGAATAAAATTAAAAATTATTCATGTATGCATTTTGTAGGTTAGAATTGCATATTAATACGCTTAATCTGGTCAATTCCGATTTAAATTCTAAAACTATGTTTTTATTATGTTTATTAATAGATTCATTAATCGTTCTCGACTTGGGTGTCCTCATACTAGACGGATTTCTATCAGAATTAGTCAACTGTTCTGTTCTCAAATCAAGTAAACTTTTAATTCTTAATTCTTCAAACACGCGACTTGCATTTTAATTATTTCTTTCTGCTACAACTTGTGATTTTAAACAATCGTCAACTGTAAGTAAACCAAAAATACAAATTTAATGCTGAATCAATTGAATCTTGTGTTGACAAATATTTGTGAAACTTGCACAAGCGTTCAAATCATTATGCGCGAAAACTCGGTCGATTCAACAATATCACAACCATTTGAAGCATTGCAAGCAATAAATTTTATTACTGGGTTAAACGAATAACAAATTAGGCGTGCGTGCGCATGCGCCTCGGTTAGCAATCTTCAGACATATTCGACAACAGGCTATTAAGAACTACAAGTTGCGGTTATGGTAACTTAAAAAACGGTTATGGTGATATGTGATATCATATCATGTTTGGGTAAACCCGATATTACACAAGACACTTGTTACTTTGCCCACAAATAACCCAACTAGAAATTGGTCTATGTCCAATTGAATTTAAAAATACAAATACGTTTTTTTTTAAATAAAAAACAAGTAGCGTGAATTTGGTTGCATAAATATACGCTTAGTTGCTAGACCGGTAGTCTACTTCTTCAATGGGCGCATTAAATCGTAGATAAACACGTACACAAGCTACAATTAAATGTCATTAGAAACGCAACATGTAATAATTTAATTACAGCACGCGTGAATCGGTGCGTACCTGCGAAGAAAAAAGGGCTTCTTCTTATCGCATTGTATTCATCATTTTAACATCCACGTAAATGCTGAACAGAATGAAACAGAACGGCATTTTGGTGGAATACAAATGTGAATTTTATCGCTACAAACAGCTATAAAAATACGATACGACTATTTTTTTTTTGTTCATTGTAGTGTTGTTGGTATGTGTTGAGTTTAGTACGGTTCTGTGTATGAAATAATTTCAGTATAGCATGGGTGCGCGAGTAGATTTCGACCGATTTGCGATGACTATCGCGCATAGGTACGCATACAAAAGAATTAAAGCCGCTAATGTTAGGTTAAACGGATTTAATGGGTACGTAAACAATAATTAAGAATTACCATTGGCGGCAGCATCTCTATGCGCTGCTGGTGTCGAATTTGCATAAAGATGGGATTACAAATTGAACGGCATCCATCAACTCATTCTGTAATTTTCACATGAAAAATTACACTTTCAGTTTTTTTTCGTACCTACAAATTTGTAGCTATGAATAATTAGATATAGATCAGCAATTAACATGGTTGTTTAAATTTATGAATTGCTTTGTAAAGTGAAATTTTTGTTTTTTGCATTCAGAGCACGCTTTTGTTTCTTTGAGTTTAAATTTCTTGATTTTTATTCACAATTTTAGAATTGAAAACAATTGAGTTTCGTTAAAATTTGGATCGCTCACTAAATAAGTTAGGTTAGGAAACTTTTCAGCTTCAAAATATTTCCAACAACTCCATAATCTGCTCATTGTTGTTTTTTTTTCTGATGGGGATAAGGGTTAAAGCTAATTTATGTTAGGTTAGGTTAAGTTATATTAGTTTAGGAATTAAACCTCATCTAATTTGTTTCCTAGCTCAACGTACCTAACCTAACCTAAGATCTATTTGGGTTATGAACTCAACAATCTGATAAAGATGTATCTTCTGCTATATTTTCTTAATTCTTATAACCTTTAGGTTAGGTTATGTTTCCTAATTTCTAAAAACAGGATCAGGGTCCAAGTAGTTCAAATAACTCAACAATATCTGGAGTTCCAAGTCGTAAAATTAGGGTTGGTTAGGTTACAAAATAGACTATCATTCTTTGTAAGCTCTTTGTCGAATTTTTCAATAAGATTTACCAACTCCATGATGTGTACGAATTTTCCTCCGTTCACAAGTGTCCAATTTCTACTAACAACTCACCAAATCCAATAAGCTTTTCTCAATGTTTTCTTGTCCCTGGAATTTTGTAATAGACAAAGCTTTCGTTAAGCATCAATCAACTTGAGTTTGGTTAGGTTACCTTGCTTCCTCTTCGGTTCAATTCAATGACCTAACCTGACTTAACTGTCCATTTTCTAACCAAACTTGTATTGTATTATCAGACTTTCTATTTGGTTTCTTAGCACCTCAATACAAAGACTTACAAACTTAAGTAAGCTTCGCTGCGTCCTTGTATATAGAATGACTTGCTAACCAAACTTTAACTTACTGTAATACAAAAATTAGGTTATGTTTAAAAATTGTGACAATGTAAAATGTTTAAATAGCAAAACAAGCTGTATATATTGCAAGACAATGTCGGTGTCGTTTTTTCTCTTCGCGTATTTTTATTTCCCCCCATTGCATTGAGCTTTCTCACCGATAAGGCACCGAAGAGCATCCTTTATATTCTCGATGCATACCGCGGCGTTCCACCGCCGTCCATAAGGAACGAACGCAAACCAGTCGGCCGCACTTTTATCGCCCGATTCGCGCTCCTCGCCGAAAAAGACGCACCAGGGGACTCGCCACTCTCTGGACTTAAACCTCATTCGCGCCGACCAGCAGATCGATTAAAAATTCTGCGCAGATTCGACCAGCGACCAACGACGCATCGGAAACGGCTTCGCTTCGAAATGGTGCCACGCAAAGACTAGTTACGTAAATGCACACACTTGAAGCTTTTTATTTAATCAAAGATATCCGTGCATTACCGAGTTGTCTACAAGTCTTGACAAGACTGATAGTTGTAACATGTTTAAGTAGAAGTTCTTTCTTTCCAATAGGTTTACTTATTGGTTGGGCAACGATTGGATATAGTGTTTAGTTTAGTCAATGACGAAAAAATTACAATTTCCATTAGAAATTGTTATGAAGGTAATAAATCTACCGCGTCGCCAAGACGCGACTGGGGCCTCGGAGGAAAGTTTTGCGTTTGCCATGTTTACGATCTCGTTTGGTTCGCACCGCTCGCGGTTGGCGCGTAAAAAACGCCGCGAGGAGAAAAACGCACCGAAGACGACGACGACGACAGAGAATGGACGGAATAAATCGCAACGTGCGCCGCCATCAAACGCTCGACGGACGTTGCGTAAAACCATAAAACATATAAAACCATACAAGAAAACAGCTATCAGCTGATAGGGCTCAACAGTCATTTGCGAAAAAATGCGTTCCCACGTACGATCTCGACATAAACTCATGCGTCCCCATGCATTATAATTGTTATTGGCGGGCATTAAACATGTTTGGTTTTGAATTTTACATTTTACGTGTCCAGAAGTGTTCGTTGGCTGGGTAGGTTGGGTTCGACATACACATGGATAATGATGGCATCCGTAATAATATACCCACGGCGGGCATCTAATTTTAATGGGCATAGAAGCTAAAATGTTCAAATATAAAATGCGCGAATCATGGTTTTGTACGCGGCGCACTCGCACGCAAAATGCTTAGTTACATGCGGTGATTGCGTGTGTGTAGTAGACTGGAAACAATAACACACAACGGGCCGCAACGTTGTAAACGCGTATAAATATTAACAAAGTCGTTGCGAGACAGCCGCCATAAATACTCGTATGTGGATTTGCGCGCGCGTCTATAACCATCGGCCGTAGCCCCATAAAAGAGTAGCCGCGTGTGTCTGCTGCACAAGCTATGAATATATGAATGCGCTGAGATATGGAATAATGGGAATCGGCATTCATCGTCGTGCACGGAACGCAGCCAATTGAAAATGGCAGGTCGCGAAAAGAAATGTTATTGGTTCGCGATCGCGTTTCATTCTTTTCCCGGCGCGCACATTTCGTATTCTTCAGAGACACATTCGTTTGCCGTCGTGCGCCATTGTGGGGCTGCCAATCCGCAACAAACATTACCAAATGCATAGATAGATACTCGTGTATTTTATTATTCCGTTTCACCATGAATCGCCATGTCTGCATTGAAAATACCACTGAACTGCTTTTGTCCCTGCCTTCTGTATGAAACCTATGAATTATGAATCGATTCATCGCCAATCTTATTCCACGCTGTATTTGGCTACTACGTCCAAGAAATGGAAATTCTGAAATGAAACAATTGAAAAATTCATCACAATAAAACCATGTTTTGTTTCCAAACAAACTTCAAATGTTTTCTAACCAAAACGTAAATGATTGTGTTTTGTTTCAAAACAAAACTAACATATTGTCGTTATAGAATAAAATGTTTTCAGTTTTGAGAATGTCGTTCGGTCAAGTCGGCATCTCTCGTATCTAAATTGAAAATGTTTCGAATCCGCATGGCTGAGGACGACGGTACGCCTACATGCGGTCGCGCGCTATCTAACTCGCGCGTTTTATCCACGCACCGTACGTGCTGGTCGAATGCTCTATTTTCTAATTCTTAACTTTTCATTGACCGTTTGTTTTATGTTGGGCTCGAATGTACGGTATCAATTTTTATGCTATCCAGGAAGCTACCAGTCCGAGAGCGGCGATAAAACCGAAGCCGACTCGCAATGAATGAATTGAGAAGGCGGTGAGAAACGGACGAAAACATAAAAATCTCAAAACTTCCAACCGACACAACATCCAAACGAACTTAACACTTTCTTCTCGGACACATTACACATTATACAGATAGGCGCATTCGGCATGTCTTCTCTTTCAAGGGAAACGATGACGAACAAATTATCGCGTCCACTTCACGACGGCTTCTTCAGAGCAAACAACTAAAAGCTTCCTAACATCTTCCCAACAGTTGCGTCCAAGTTGCCCAACATCTTGATTCCGACTTATCGAAACGCCTGTCATTGTAAGTTTCTTTTCTTGTACTGTCGACTTGAAGCAGAGTCGGCCAGAGTTTGTCGATATTTCGGTATCGACACAAGAATTTATTTACTTAACTTAAGTATTTACATCTAAGTGGGTCGTCTATAGGTCTACACTCTACACAGTGAGGGTGTTAAACGTTAAACCGTAAAAATTTTATAAACTAAGAAGTGTTGTTTGTACAAAACAAACAAACAAAAGAATAATAAAACTTGAAGTTAAGTTAAAGTTAAAGAAGTTGAACATATTTGGAACATGTGTAAAACGACAGGGGGGCTTCCTATATTGGTTCTGCGGAACTTAACTTCCAACTTAACTTCTTAAGTTGCTGATGCGAGTATGTGTACTCTTCTTATATGTAAAGTGTAGAGGTTAGTATGCGTGTGGTGAGCACGGTTGGTTGCTTCGTGTCCGGCATCTGAGCAGGTGAAATAAGAATTTTTTAAAATAAACGCGTTTTCAGCGCCGGAAAAAACGAAGCACTTAAATAATTAATAACGAAAGCAAAACGCGGCTCATTGAAAATCGAACGCTGCTAGAGGAAAAATATTTATTTTGAATTACTTCAGCTGCACGTCATTAATCGAATGCTGACCCTGACGAATGATACAAAACCCCAGATGGATTTTTAACTAAATAAAACAAAACAACTTATAATAAAACAAATGAAGATTTAAGGTTTGATACATTCCTGGGATGACATGTGGATATGTAGCACGTGCTAAATGTTTTCCTTTTTTTTAATAAAAAATGTTATCATGTTTATTTTTAAAGTTTGTTCACTTTGCTCTTATACATAATGTGTGATTGAACTTTGCTTGTTTTTACCTTGAATATTTTTTAGTTTATTTAATTAACAATAGGTTTGTTTATATGTATGTTCATTCATAATATTTGTCACTGGCTGAATATACGAAAACATTAACATTAACAATCAACAAACCGAAACAACAACGCGGAAATAAATATTTTAAATAATAAATAAACAAAAATTAAACAAAAGTGCATTCATCTGACTCACTCACAACAATTCAAAACAATTGATTAACGTGTTTTACATATTTCTTTAAATTTTATTCACTTCAATTTTTTTTTATTTGACAAGGCGAGTAACTGTCAACTGTCAAGTCAGTAACTCGCATTGTATTACAATGTATTAAAACAATTGATTAAAGTTGTTTACCATCAAAATTTTGTTTTTGAACAGAGCAAGTTACTGTCATAAAAGTAACTGTCTACTGTCAGGTTAGTAACTGCCATTGTTGAATCACGCTTTTAAGCAAAATATAAATTATTATATTGATCAGTTTAAAGCATCAACATTTTTTCGATAAATTTTATCTAGCAGTTTCATTGTGTACTAAAGCGAGTAACTGTCTACTGTCAAGTCAGTAACTCGCTTTGTGTTACAATGTATTTAAGACAAAACAATTAATTAACGTTGTTTCCTACCATAATTAGTGAATATTGCATATCAAAAAAAAAATTATATGCCATGTAAGTTTACTCGCATGACAGTAACTTGCATTGTGCAACTATGCTTTTAGGAAAAAAACAATTGCTGTTGTCTACTCACTAGATATTTGTTATAGAGCAAAGTTACTGTCATACCAATAGTTGTCAACTGTCAAGCTAGCAACTATCACTGCGGTTTATTATTGTTCTGATCGAAAACGTTATTATTTGTTGTATATTACTCTAAAGATTGAAACTGTGAAAGTCAGTAACTCGCTCGCTCAACAGTGTAACTATGCAGAGAAAAAAAAATAAAAAAATCTGCGGTATAATCTTTAGAAATATGTAACTCATTATACTATTCGTAATACGGTAGTTAACACTAGCAAGACGATCCCGATTAATTGCTCTAATTCGTCGGGCGAGCGGACGCAGCAGTGACACAAGTCAAACGTGCATGCATTTTATGTGTGTATTACGTGCATATTACATTTGTAACTCGCGGACGAACATGCGCGCGACGCGCACATAACATGAGTATTGTATTCAACCATTGGTACTTGCCGTACTTGCATTTTGAGAGCGCACAGTACTTACTCGTCGGCATGTGCGTTGCGTGCGCGTGCACACACTGTGGATGTCGTGTCGTCGAAACGATTTGTGTAATTACACATTGCACGAACGGCAGTAGTCGCCCCGAATGCTTGGGATTTGTCGCTCTGACGGGCCCGGAGGTGTCAAAGAATGCTTTTCCTGTCTCATACACCATCTATGCACATCAATATTACATCTAGTTGTCAATCACAATTTTCATTGTGCCAAAAAACTTCAAAATTTTAATTAAAAAAAAAAGACATAAAAAATATAAACCGATTAATATGATTTTTATTCTGTTTTCTTTTTTTTATATCGCGCGAGTTTCGTAACACCGTGTGAATGTGCCAAAGAGCCGTTTCGGAAAGAAATTTGGCGAATCTCTGAATAACATGTGCACTTTACGTTGAGTCCGATGCGAATGTCATCAGCGATTTGGTGCTTAAGCCGCAAAAGAACGACCCGATTTACCGTTAGGTTATTCATAATATGCCATTCACGCGATGTTGGCGTGGAATCAAATGGAATCCCGAAATCTTTTTTCGGTCGCGCGCGCGCAAGGCCGTCCGCGCGCATTTTATAGCGCCGACGGGACATTTAATTCGTGTCTTTACTTCGGTTTACTTCCTCGATTTTTATGTATGCAGATGACCGTAAACGGTCGTAAAAAATGCGAACGACCGGCCGATGCGATTGTGACAGGTTGGGGCATAAAATATCAATAAAATCGGAAGGTATGATGAAACCGGAGCAATAAAAAAAACAACATGGATTTTTTTACAACCTGCTCTTCGAAAATCTTTAGGTTTTATAAAAATTTTATGATAAAGTTAATCTTAATTTAAAAAAATTAATTTATAAATTCATAGATGGCGTTAGTTACATTTAGCTAGTAACTACGCTAGTTGTCAATAGATGGCGCTTCTAGAAATAATCTCTCAAGGAAACTACATTCTTTTAAACGCTTATAGATGGCGTTTGTTACAAATTTTTTTCAACTTAACCTAACTTTTTAGTGAATAATAGATGGCGCTACTAATATAGCGACTTAAGAAACGAAAAAGTATGTTTTTATTGTTGTTTCTTCTAAATTGAATTTAAATTTAACTTGTAACGCTCCGCAAATTTCATTAGAATCATTAAACACCCAACTCCACACTAACTTTGTTTTATCGCAGGCGGGTAGCAGTATAATACGCTAGGTGAAAGATCGCAAACTCGATACTAACGCGCACATCGAGTCGAATGCATGTAACAACTCTCAGTTACATTAATTTTAAGAGGCGAGCGTTTAAAATAATTGCGCGAGTCGTATTAGACCGCTATCGGGCGCGGCGATCGCGTCGAATTAACTCAAATTTGTTGGCGTTGGAAATAATACGCGAAAAATTAATTCACCTAAACGCCTCCGAACACACGTTTACACTTTACACGGCGTGTAATCATTGAAATTCACTCAGCAACGAAAACAAAAAAAATGTTTCAACACAACGACAGTACTTACATTCGCTTCCAAATGATCTCGATCAGTTTCGGATCAAAAATTATAAAAAAAATAAATCTAAAACATTTTAAAAGTCCATTTATTCTAACGACTGTCTAATATGTTTAAGTTGAGATCATTATTAAAAGATTATTTCCTAGAGACTCGTGTATTATTATACGAACGCAAAGACTGTTATTATTTTGTGTTTATTTAAGGAATTTATCTCGTGCGTCCATTTTATTATTACGTTATTGCGTTATTAATATGTACGGGTTGCATGTTGTGTGAGTAAAATATGAAATATAAATTTCAAATCGTCGGGTCGGCGCGATGTATTGCGTTTAGCGTTTGTTCTAGATACACGACCGGGATAACGAATTTTCTGTTTACATAGAAAGCTGTGCTTGTTGCTGGACCGTCGCCATTAGGTAGATGAAGTAAGAACGTACGAAATTGATTGTTCAATTACACGTTGGCGATGCCGCGCGAAACGCCCGTTGTGCGCCCAATACGTATCGACATTTTATCGGCCGCATTATTATTATATTGTAAATTATAAATTCGTGTGTTGTTCAGGCAGGTATCGATGATTCGATGCTTCGGATCACTTAGTGCTGCGCGTGCGCGTTTGCTTCAGGGGTCAAACGTGGTTTGAACTCATTAAACGCAGTTTAAAACTACAACAAACACAATTATTTAATATTAATTATTAATATCTCGATTACTTATGTAAATTGAAAATAATCAGCAAAAGTAAATTTGGTTGCCTATTAGTTGTTTAGTAGATAGTTAGGTTGTAAAACTAGGTTATGTTTTGTGTATGTAGGCATACAATTGATGTGACCATGGTTTTTCTTGTAAATTCAACCCGATTTGCGCATGCACGACTTGTTTAGTAAGAACGAACGACTCACGACGTCGAAAACTGCGTAAAATCACATAAAATCATGTAAGACATTGTCGACAGCGAGTCGTGGCGGTCGTGAGAGTGATAGCTGTCGAAGAGTCGCTGGATACTCTTGTTGGGGCATCTGTGTGGTGTGTGCGGCGCCGGGTCGCGACCCTCCGGCGAGGCGGTCTAGCGCAACCACTTCGTCGCCGTGGTGCATCCTTGGCGTTATAAACATCGCATTACGTATAATGCACTCGCATTATGTTACGTTATGGCGTGTCCACGACACGGCGCACGACGATATGGTGAATGACGTGATCTTCTCGGAGCGACGAGCATGCTGCATGAGTTCGATCGCGATTCAATCGATTTGAGCGCGATCTAATGACCAATCTAATGCTGCCATAAATGAGCGTCTTGCAAAACGAAGAGTTCAGAACCAGCTAAGTGAATTGCTGTAAGAAAGAAAATTGAAAATTACAAAACTTAAATTTTAATTCACAATTTTTGTTTCTAGAAACTTCTAAGCCGCTAATCCGCGCGTTTTACAAGTACATTACATATATTATTGAGTTGTCACATGCGCACGGATTTGCATATGGTTTGAGATTCGTATCGAGTACCATTAATCATTAGCTTATAAGTCGGCGCGTTTTTATGACTTTATAGCTTTCGTCATGCATAACGAAGTGGACGGCTACTACACGTTCGATTCGCGTCCGAACGCCATAAAGCCGCGAAGCTAGAGCCTAGGTAAGTGCAGAAGTGCAGTTTGTCCATAACGATATAAATATAAAATGCGTCTGGGGGCTTTGCTTTGGTTCAGCTCCTAGCTAGCTAGGAAAGTACGCCATGTTTTATGCGAGTTTAACGCGAAACGTCGATATTTGAAAAGGCAAAAATTGTTTATGTTTGCAACGAGGTAGTAATAGCGTAATCGCGTTCCGCCCGATGTGGGAATCAAGTGAGCAGTAAAGGAGCGCGCTCGCGCGACTAAAAATAGTACGTACGTGCGCCCGCTCTTTGCGTGCTAATATATCAATATTGCTAACTTGTTGGTGCGTTGTTTATTGCTTATCGGCTGCAAGCGGGAGACACACATGCGTACTAAAACCGAGTTTTGCCACTTTTCACAACTCTACACAAGGAAAATACCTGCTTTATCGACATGTTATTAACGTATAGGTTATGTTAAAAGTGTCATAACCTTAAAACAGATCCTTACTAAATATAAAGCTTTAATAAGAGTATTTATTCTAAGTTATCATATAAATGGACTTAAATTTTCCAGTCTTGTTTTTTTGTACATTTGGAAATTTGGAAAGTGGCGCCATCTGTAGATAAATTCAATAATCAGAATACATACAAAAAATAATTACGGATTATTAAAATAATTTGTTGATATTTCTGCCAAACTAGTTATTTGTGTGTTATTACTAAAGTTTGTATAATTTCTAACTAGCGCCCTCTGTTGAGGAATAGTTACACCTATTTTTTAGGTTTGCAATTTATCACTTGATGCCATCCATCAACATTCTTAATAATGTTTTATCCTAAATTTCTGTACATCCTTTGTACATGTTTGTTTTAATGCAATTTAATTTGCGCCATCTATTATCGACAAGTCATAGTTGTGTTTTGCTAGGTCGCCATCTTTTAACGATTAGTTAAAGTCCTAAACTTTGTCTAAACATACTTCACACTTTATTTGTCTTAACACAATCCTTAAAAGCATCCGAAATTAATTATTTTTATTTTTTTATCTATTGAACAATAGAAAACAAACATTAATCATCGTAAACGATGTATAATTTATCACTTTATCTTGACATAAATTAGAATCGATTGGCTTCGAAATTAATTTTAAACAAGATGCGATCCTGCATTAGAATAATTATATCCTCGCCATCACCAAAAAGACGATGACTGCACGGGGGCCAGCCAGACACTCGGTTGGGCCTGCGTGTCGCGGCAAATAATCAATTTATTATCCGTGTGCAAATAATTCTAATTACAAGTCATGTGAGACGCGAGCGTGCGCCTCACATGATGCGCCTCTGCCAGCGCAAGTCTATGAATATGCAATGAACTTGTGAATCTATTGCGATCGTCAGGCAATAACTATTAGTTACTTTGGTCGCCTTCGCCAGCGTCTTGCACGATATATCTACAACTTGGCACTCACTAATTTCCATCTCGAGCACCCCCACAGCGTTGGCATTCACTTGTTTTTAACTTTTTAACATTTAACACATTTTAAGGTTATAAAACTAATATTTGAAGTAAAATTTTTAAAATTAATAATCAGTTGGTGGGGTAATTTTAGTAGTTTTGTTGCTTTTGCGTGTTGAAAACGAAGTTATGTAGCAGGTTGTCGCACCTGTTGGATGTGTTCATGGCACACGCGACTGCATTCGAATTTCTGGCCAAAACACCATAAAAACACCTTAACATCATGTTAAAACACACTAAAAATTTATGACGTTTGTTTTTGTATAACATTTATTTAATGCACACTCAGTCATAGGTAGGTGTTTTTTATTTTAATGTTTTGCTTGATTTTCAACCCTAGGTGCGTTACGAGAACGGCTTTATATTTCATTGTGCCTTTGTTTGCTAATTTATATCGTGTTAGACAACAAAAAGTAAACTCACTCGTACGTTTGCAAAGGAATTGAATTTCCTTGGTGTTGTTTGTAGCATCCGAGAGCATCGTCGCGCTGTTTTGTAACCAAAGAATAGAGGCGCTGATGCGCAGGTGATTAATGCCCTTGGTGGAAAGTGTGGAAGCGCATTACGTCCTCGGCTGCCTACCACTATAAATAATTTCTTCCTCTCTTGAGCTTGCGTTTAGCGCCTTAATTTTGCACCAGCTCGTTTGCATCTACGACGAATTAATTCCCAAGTCTCGTGTTACATTTTCCGCTAGTGGCTTCCAGATAGATAAAACTTGCATCCACTTCAAACTTTCTGACTGACTTTTCAACACTATCTGTTTTTACCACTACGTTGGAGTTAAAGCGTAGACACTGTGCACGAAGTCAGGTCGAAAGTGGATTTATGTTGGATTTGCGTGCTGGATGCAATTTTGTTTTTTACGCAATTTTCGCCTGCTCGTCTCATTGAGCTGTTTATCAGCATGTTTCTTTCGTGTTCGGGCATCTTGGCGAATGCTACCGGATGACCAGGGTTTCCAATGAATTATTACGCTTGCTTGCTGTAAGTGAACTCAACCTGCTGGCGTATTTAACTTTAAACTTACTTTTCCTAAGATTAGAAAATGTAAATCATCCATTTTGCTCTAGAAGCGGTTTGGATGCGGCTAGACGGCTTGAGAGTCGCGACATTGCGCGTCTGCAAAGACTCTTCAGCGCTTTAATATATGAGCACAGTACAAGTCGTTACTCCACAGTATTTTTTCGCTTTACCATGGATATAAATCAGTTCTGTTACAAAATGTAGACTATGCTTTAGATCTTTATACTTTCCGTACATCAAAAAACAAAATCTGTTAATTTAATGCAAAGGTTTCATTAATAGATGGCGCTTCATACGATAATATTGCTGTTATTTGAAACAAATTGTATTCAAGGCTATTCATCAATAGATGTCACTACTATCATTTCAAGATATTTTAAAGTAGTTCACATGCTTACTTACAACTCGGCAAGTTTTCAGCTTCTGGCATTTGTGCTTACCATCCCGCTTCTTGGCGATTACTCACAAGAAAATTGCGTTTTACGCCAAGGTACCTTTGACATATTTATATCTATTTGCAATAAATCGCTCGTGTGCAGGAAAGTGGCCGGCGCGCATGTCGAAGTCTTCAGAGGCGGTTCTCCGCTTCGTTGACCATCGGCGTGCGCATTTTGTTTAATAAACTTTATTTAAGGCACGTAATAACAGTGATTGACGTTATCAACCGTGCGCGCTCGAACAAGATAAAGCCGGCGAGCGATCTCTCTTAGCAGACTTAGCAGGTCTAGCCATTCTCACTGAAAAGAGGAAACCACGCTCGTCGTCCATCACGCCGAGCTGATAAAAGTCAGACACACACGTTTACGAGACATGCAAAGTGCGCTCGAGGAATAAAAATCGTGGTGTGTGTCGATGGCCACGTGTGTAATGGGCGCGTTTTAATGGCATAATTTATTTCCCATAACCGCTTGAAAGGTGTAAGGTGTGTGCGCATGAGCCCCGAAGCGGGCGGTATTGAGCCATTATTGATGTTTCGGGGCTATGTTATTAAGATCCTCGACTGACGATAGATCTTTGTGGATTTACGCGCGGCGATATTTTAGGACTACATTATGGCGATAATCATATGTATTTGAGGCTTTTGAGATAAGTTTGGAGTTTTAAAAACGTTAAAACGTGGATATTTTCGAATGATGTCATATAACCTCATTTTTTGATTCAATAGCAGAGTTCATAACCTTAACAACACCAAACGTTGTAATTCAGTTAGCTGTAATGTTGGCACAGAGCCAACTACAAAAAGACAAAAAGGAAGTAATTATCCACACGGATGGTGTGTACAAACTCATACTGGTAATCTCATGTGTTTTGTCGCGTTTGCACCCGCTTATGATGAGAAACCATGGCATTATCACTCAATTTGCTTCGTATAATGGCCTGAGAAAAATTTGGTTTTGCTCTGGTTGTACGACGAGTTACGTTTGATTTGATTAGCGGTAACACGCCCGCAAGTCCGTCTGGCAGCCGACAGACACCGATTACAAACAGACCACAAACACAAAAAAGTGTTGTGTTAATGTCGTGTCTCCAGCGATAACCCTGCGACCTGTTATTAAGATTACACGCTCATGAGTAACGATCCCATTCGTTTGTGCCCCCTGTTTGTGATCCGAGGTGCTGGACTCTTTGGACTCATGAATGTTTTGGTTTTATCTTGCAGCAGCAGCACGAACAGTACCTTGGCCCGGCGTACGACCCATCCCGCGACCTATCGCCGAACCTGCCGTCGTGCGACTCGTCCATGGGGGACGCGGAGCCGAGCATCTCGTCGTCGAGCGGCAGCGGCAGCTCGTGCAGCACCCCGTCCAACAACAACCACCTGGCGAGTTCGTGCGGCTCGGACACTTGCCGCCCGCCGGAGGTGTGCACACCGCACGGTAACTTTGAGCATCACATACCGAAGCTAGAACCGTTGCAAACACCACCCTCGCCGCCACTGCATCACAACGGCGATCCAACGGCGTGTGCCGGATGCGGTATGCGAATTGCGGATCGTTTTTATCTGCAGGCGGTAGATCGGCGGTGGCATGCCGCCTGTCTTCAGTGCTGTCAATGCCGGAATCCACTGGACGGTGAGGTCACCTGCTTCTCACGGGAAGGCAATATCTACTGCAAGAAGGACTACTATCGGTAAGTTTCTGTTATTCATGTTAAACATACACACAATGCGCATGCGTAGTAGCCAAAAATTGTAATTGCATTGGCATTCCTATCGGAATCAACTAGGGGGTCCTTTACATCTCGAATGATTTATGATCGGGCCGTCATGTTTGAGTCTAAACATATTTCCTCAAAAGGGGGCTCGGCGCGATGGGGTTCCGTCAATACTCGACGGGTTGGCGGAGCATGTCATGGGACAGCGAACACGCGCGCATCATCGCCATCGCGCCACAGTTGTCAATATACCTCACACACAGACGGGTCTGCGACGATGGTGCTCCGGTGCGTATCTATCCTAACCCGCGCGCGCGGATATCTATTGTGTGCTGACATGAAAATTCGAGCGGCGGCAATTTATCCGCCGGGACGATAAGTCCCGGCCGCGCGCTCTCGGCCGGAGGTAAATGGCCAAGTCGTGACCATTAAAACAGCGTGGCGGTTGGGTAATGCACCGGCGTATAATACTCGCCGCGTGTCTCAAACCTAGAGATCGATGTTGGTAATTGATTCGCTTTCGCAATTGCTACAGCGATGAGACAGTCGCCGCAGACGCGAGTTTGTTCGTCTTTGATTAATCGATATCAAATTATTTTTCTAGTTTACAATTGAATTTACATTCGTATCGAATCGAAAGCATCAAACCCATATAGGGCTTATTTTATTTTTCTTCAACTACTGACATATAGAGGACACCACTAGTCCCCAGGCATGTCAGGCATGCCTGCATACGTTTCTTTTTCTTGCAGCGAACGCGTGTACGCCAAACCTCGAGCGCATTGTGCGATGGGAACTGTTGATAAATTCACGAGTCCACCGTTTAACGCCAATATTATTATTATTATCTGCCAGGTTCTCTTCTCATGGCACGTCTCCCATGTTTTCATCTCACATTTTATGATCACTATAATCATGCTGAAATTAAACGCATGCTACGCACAGCATAAACAAATATCTTTACGACGGATTCGCGCCGAATATGTTACCATTCACGCTTTGGGTTAAATTCTTGGCTGCGCTTCGAATGTTTTCGACCCATATCGAGGAAATGTTACATCAAAAAACGAGTCCGACCCGTAAGGAACTCTGAACGGAAGAACGGAACAGGTCTCCAACGCCGAAAAAGTAAACGTGAAAGGCCTTTCAAGAGTCGGGCCACCGTTATATTATATCCGTGATTAATACCCGCGAGGAGCAAACAGGTTGACGTCTTTTCACCGTTTCGCCGGTCTCGTCTTTTTCTCCTTCACATGACGCTTGCATGAGGTAGAAGAACAGTCGGCACGTCCGCAAGTGTCGTCTTTTCTTTGTAGTATTTTTAATCCTTCGATTGCTTTTTCTTCATTTTTGCTTCAGCGCATGGCAAACGTCTGCTGGGAGACCACTCGACTTTGTGTCGAAAGCCTTGTTGAGATCGTTTCGAGCACTGCTCAGAGCCCGTGCATCCGATTGTATCCCATTGTATGGACCAGTGTCCAGAGTCCCAAGTGACCCAAGTTCTTCGGCGTTCCGCGCATACCGTTTCGATCAGCATTCTCCTATAATTCTCTTCTCGCGATGCGTGCGCTGCGAGCGTGTGTGTAAACGAGTGGTAAACGCGCTAGCGAAACACAGTAGTGAACGAGGATGACATCCAAGCATTAATAACGCAGCTCGCGTGATTAATCTTCGCGGGGCAAACGTTCATAATATGCGGTTCCGAACAGAAAAATAATGTGATTCCATCCTCTTTGCTGACAGATATCAATGGAAAGCTATGAAGATAGTCGTGGAGCAATAAACGAAAGGAATGAAACCTTCAAACGGTAGCAATTCCACAATTATGTTAATTATTTGATTTGAACACAGCATAACCTCAATTGTGATCTTTTTCACATCTGTTTAGCTTTGAGTAGATAGCTTAGTAAAGTGGTACCTAGTTAGTTTTATTCTTTTGACTCTGATCATGATTTTGGCTTGGTTTGGTGAGCAGGCAATAAAATGTGATACAAGTTTCGTGGTACAACACAACCACTGACATGTGATAGCAGAAATTTATGGCATATGTAGCAATGGGACACATGTGTACGCAAACGAACACCACATGCTGCGGATGGTTTTGGTTCGGTAGCGCGTCGCGCCAACCCGATCGCCGATGACGATTTCCGCGAACCGATCGTCCGGTCGTTCCGGCCAATATAATGGCGGAGGAGTGACCACACACATGGCGACGTTTCTCCTGCCCAAAGCGGCCACGCGGAAATCTTATCGGTTAATAGCTCTTCGGTTGGTTTGTGGTTTGCTAACCTACGAGTAGCTGAAAAGTCGTGTTCTTGTCATATTATCAGTGAGCGCTTAATGTGCAAGAACACAACAACTCAAGGATCACTTTCAACAATTTAGACTCATCGCCTCGATAGCAATACGCAACCACTAGCTGGCTACCAATTGTATTCAATATTCAAACAATCTACCTACTGGTTACTTAGAATCATAATAATAAAGTAAAAAGTTATGTTTTTTGATGAGTTGAGTCAAGTTGGAAGTTGCCAACATCTTATGCAATCGTTCTTTACACGAATGAATGAACGAAGTATTAAAAAGTATCCACCATTGCAACATAACCTCAAGCATTCATTCCATAGCGCCAAACCAAGGTTATGTCCTATTTTTAAATTATGTCTTCATTTTCAAACATAACCTTAAATTATTAATAAAATCGCAAGATTAGAAAAAACAGAAAATTATTTTATGAACCGTTGTTGTTGTTGTTGTTGCGGACACGGATCGCGATGCTCTTCTTGGGCCGTGTCGCGACCGCACGCAATCGCATTAACGAAGAAAAGAACAACGTGCTCCATATCAGATACAGGTTGCATTCGAACACGGCGCAAAACGTACACGGACCGTACGTAATCGTGACAATTATTCAGCGATTCCCTTACCTGCTTAACTTCAACGCCATGGTATTGTCTTCGGTGTGTGTAATGTTGCGCATGCACGTGAGGATGCGCGCATAATAACTAAGTCAAGCGCAGGCGGCGGCGATGGTTTCGCAGACTTGGCGGATGCATATCACCAACTCGTTGTTCGTGCGACGCGTGAAACGAAAACGCACGAAAAACTAGAAAAAAAAACGCCAAGCGTGATAATCTTATCCATTTCCTGAGAGAGCCACTGTCGTAACAGCGTGGCAGACACGCGAACTCAACTCGTTTCGATGCCTGACATAATATTTCATTTTTTTCTCCACTTTTCATGCTGCCGTTGCATGTCACATGTTGCGTTTCATGCGTTTAGAAACAAAAACATAAAGTATTAGCCAAACGCAAAAGAACAAGGAGTTCATTTATGTCGATAAACTAACTTTTATCGTCTAACAATTTTTTGCCATTTTAAAAGAATTGCTTCAATCCTATTAAAGACTATAGTTGTTACATTCTTTATTGCGTCCATCAATTGCAATTCCAATAGAAAGAAGAAAGAAAAACACATCAAACTAAATCGAGATGCGATGTGTTTTTCCTCACAAATAACGATGTTAATAATATCGCATTTTTCCTCACTCGGTCGCATTGGTTTGTGCTTCATTCATGCTTCATTTGTTTGATTAATTTCGCAAGAGGCTGGCGTGGGATCGAAGGGCGGACAAATCGAATGTTAAACGAGCTCTAAACGAACACTCGTTGGACCAAGGACCACAATATAATTTTCAATCATCGTCCATTGTGATTTATGCTGTTTGCACCTTCGGCCATTTATTCGCGTTCGCATGGCTTTCAATTGATTAGAAGCATTCGCCAGCTCACGAGCGAAATAAAGCGCATCCAAAAAATCGAGAAAGAAATGAGTGGCGGAGTAAACGAAACGTTAAAGTGGAAGAAATAAATAAGAAACTTTTTCCGGCTAGCCCCCTTGCAGGTGTAGGCATTGTTGGCTTGCTGGAAATGAGAAAATGATTAATTTCTTAATACAACACCGCGTTGGCTTTTATTAATATTTAATATTTGTAATTTCGCGCCGCTTTAATTTAAATCGCCTGCCATCCGTCATCGATTTTTGCGTTCGTGAATTCAATTGCTTTGTTTCGTTGTGTTCGATTAATCGCAAATAACGCCAAGTTGTTGTTATTATTACTATTTGCCGCGTACACCGGCGTCGCACTTCGATGCGGTTAAAAAATAATAAATTGCTATCGGTTTTAATCATGCGATGTTATAAATTACCTTCGGTTTTATGAATATTTTGCAACTTAACGAAAGTGTAGAAGAGTATAAAACGCAAGTGTTGTGTGCTGGCTTTTAAAACATTTTATTTTTTGTTGGTGTATAATGGTGCAGAACGTATAAAATTGTTTGAAATATAAACATAAATTACATGCGAGTGAAGTAATAAGTATAAAATATGATTTAATATCGTCGCGACGCATTTAGAATTTGTTTCAAGAGGAATTCAAGTATAATTTCTATGGATTTAAACGAGGAAACGTTTCGAAATTTTAGGAATATATTAAGTTGTTAACACTTAAAATACAATTTGTTTTTTTACGTATTATTTAATATTATTAAATGATTTACTAACTGGAAAAATATCAAAAATACCCTACACATTTACGCGTATTCTATAAAATTCAGGATGGCAATTGGAAAATGAAATATTTCTAATTAAAATTTCAAGTAAATTTCCAAACAATAAGTATCCGTGCTGAACCAATAAACATTTTTCCTAAAATCACACAATTTTTAGTTGAATTGTCTAAATATCAACATATAAAAACACAAAAACTGACTGTTCTAAATGAAATTAAGAAAAAAACTTACAAACGTTAATAATTTGAACGATTCTGTTGACTTTGACTTTCTGATTTTCGGCAACCGTAAATTACAGACCATAATTATATTTACCAGACTCAGCAGCTCTTACTTCTTTACCTCCTGGCCCTCCAAAAATTAAGAACAGATGTGGTCGATGCGCTCAACGGTTGCTCTCTTCGTGCAGTGATTACATGATTGTATATGATTATATAATTGCAATTCGATCGTTGTTTTTATTTCATTTACCCATTTTTTCTCCTTTTTCTCCAAACGCATCCAAAGAAATACCGTTCGCTGTCGCTGCAGGAACGGATGCAGTTCGTTTGCGTGATATTTGAAATTATGTTCGATCGTGATTTGACGATTTTTTGTTTGTCATTTCTCAAAAGATACATATTTTTCCACGTTGTTTTTGATCGTGATATCATTCCACGTTCGTGTTCGTGCTTCATTCACAATTGCAGTTGTCACTATTCGTCGATGTTGGCACGTTTACACTTCAACCAAAAAACTTATGAATGAAACGTATCGGCTGATAATTTTCTGTTTTGTAAACTTTTCACGACAAACGGTGCAATTGGAGGAAGTGCATGAGAACATTTTCTCCGAACATAAAATTACCACAGCACGAAGTTGTTATTACGAATGTGTATCGAGTGTTTTCGTTGTTTGCACATTGTTCAAATGACGAACTGAAACACGACATGTTTTTCGACGAAAGACACTTACTTCCTTTCTTTTATAAGTTGGCCATGCCCAAAAACAAAACATTTTTTAGAATGCAAGTTTAGTGTGTTGTTATTCATTTGTTTTTAAACCAAAAAAAAACAAGCAAGCCATGATTGTAATGTCTACAGCATTGGATTTGTCAATTGTTTGTTTGGTTACTATGACAACAAAATAAAGTTTGGAATATTCTAGATACATTGTGCTACTACGAATTTTTAAGTTTGAGTGAAGAGATTTTTTAAAGTTGATAAAGTTGGGACATGACAAGTTGATTATGTCAACATAGAATATCAGGAAGCTATGTCAGAAGTGCTGGGTAAGTTTCACTGCTGCGTTATCACAAATCTAAAATCTTGGCTGTAATTCTGGAACTAGGATTTCCAGACTTGTCAGCCAGTAAGAAGTTGAAGGTGCATCGGTTGCAAACGAATGTCCGTGTCCATCCGATGTCGCTTCGCATTTACAAACTTGTGATCGGTTTGAAATCCGTTCCGCGGCTTCCTCGCTTGTAATCCGTGGCACAAAGTTTAAGTTCCACGACGTGTTCTTCGTTCAGAACGTTTTATATAACGTTTCACCTGCCTTGCCATTGCTGCCAACCAAACAACGAACATCCGATGCTGAGAGCCATCCAAAGAAGATCCATGTTCAGTCGTGTTAACGCAGTTCTTAAACCCAAGCTCGGCAGCAGACGTACAACAACTCAGACTTGATAAGAAAAATTGCGATAACCATGCAGATAGAAATAAGTCATTTTGAAGACTCAAGAAGAATCAAGTTAAGTCCAAGTCGAGGGAATCAGACATCTGATAGATAAATAATAATAAATGTACACACACTGTATTGGAGAGTTTAGTAAACGTAAACTTACTCTAAATGCAAATGAAAGACATTTATTCAAAAATATTTGACGGCAGCGGTATCAGGTTGTGAGGTTGTGTTCCTAGCTATGATATGCCAAGCGCGATGGCAACCAAACCGGCCGATTACTTTCCAGATCAGTAGCCACATTACGGCGCGACGCGACGTCTCAGCGCCACGGATCGCTCTTTGATGAGAGAGTCGCCTTGCTTACTTACTATCTTTTGCATCGCGACTGCTGAGCTTGAGCGCGCCGCGAATGAGAAGTCGATACATCGTCAAATCCGTTTCGTTTTGCGTCGCCGTCGCCCGGTTATCAGATCAATAAATACACTCGCGATGCTGTGATTAGTATTCGTACATGACGCGTTGGTCTCATTCGCATGATGATGAATTTCGAGCTCGCTGAGAAAGAATTGGAAGCGAATTTTATCTGAGGTCCTGATTGATTGAGTTACATTGCTCTACATTTGATTTTACTAGGAGATTTATGAATATGTGAGCCAATGTGAGCAATGACTACAGGAACGTACAACATAACCTCATCTGTCATGTCATGTTTATTTTCAAAAATTTTAAAGTAAAGCAATTCTTGATCCGGTGAGTGTGAACTGAACATGATGTATTTAATATTCAAAACTTGAATTGCAAATCAACTTTAACAATATTTAAATGCGTTTGGTTATTTTCAGTTACAATTTTGATGCAAATTTAATATCTGTGTGCATTTGCAAAGCAGCTTTGCACTAATGCTGCATAAACAACGCGTATAAATAATATTTATTGCTAATCCGACGAGATGCAATGCGTGTGTGCAATGTTTGCACAAGTTGGAGATTTGCTCGACGGTCTCCTGACACACTTGTCAGTCTCTCAGGAGAGCGCTGTGCATATTTTCGAAAACTAATAAGAATCTACATGGACAACGACTGACCACGCTGGTTAGTGGATTAAGATATTAGACACTCTTTGAAAGCGTAACAGTTATTTTATACATGTCTTTTTTGTATTTCTATCAAGTTTTTGTTTCTTTTGTAGTACAAGTGTGGCTGAGCTCCAATATTTTTTAAAGCGTCATTGGATGTTCGTGTGGCTGACGTGCGTGGCTTTTTTCTTCCTCATCGACGAGTCGAGTGCACCTGACCTTAATCGTTTTATAAAAACTGAGCACCAGAAGGAAGGCCCTTGATTATGATGTTACCTTGCATAACGCATATTAAATGCTATTTAAAAGGGAAATTAATCCATAAATTTCGTTTTTATGCGTTTAAATTGCGAATCGACTTTTTTTTTATGTTGTAATCATAAATTATTATATATAACGTTATTGAACTTGGTTGCTACTTGTTCCAAGTGTTGCCGATAGATGGCATTAGTAGCTAAAAAGTCATGGTTTACTCTGGTATTGGTTATCGGCATTTTTATCATAAAAAGCAGGTAATATATTTGCGATTAATAATAATTGCATTTGTTGATTTTAATCAGTAATAATACTAGCAATGGTATGTTGCTGTTGCGAGACAGGTTTTTGTTTACTTTAACAGCATTTGCGCATTTTAATAAATGGAATTGGCATTTATTGCAACTGACGCTTTTGTCGTTATGAAATTGCACGCAGAAATATTTAATATTCGCGCTTCTCGAAGTATTTTTGTAGCAATAAAAGGATTATGTTTGTTCGCCCCCTAGCGCGACGTGCGCGTCCGGACCTGCTCAGTCTCATCTTAACAGTCTCGACTTACAATCGCGCCAACATCTTGTTTAATTTATTTATGTTCCCGTTACAGCGATGATCACCTATTAAGATGCGCGCGCATCGAGGCAATGAAATACAATATAATCGAATTTTACGCCACGCGAATTTCAGCCAAACAACCAAACGTTTTAACAGTTAATGCGTATCGAATATCACATAAAATAAAATCACATATAACTCTAGATGGATTTATAGATTAGAGTAAACATGTAAAGCTTAAGTGCAATAGAGTTGGATGTTGTGATGTAGGCAGAGAAAAAGAGATGGAGATCATAATGAAACTGGCGGAAATAATGCGGTGTCAGTCACAAATCACGCTGGTTAGTTCCGGTGTTGGAGGTGCGCGCCCGCCGCGAAGAAGAAAACCCAACGAAGCGCCGACCCGGAGCGACACCGACACCGCCGGCTCGCGGCTCCATTTGACACGCTTATTTAACTCCGGTGTCAAATATCCTCGAGCGCCTTTATGGCACTCGCGTAAACACGAGCAAGCATTCGGACACGCACGAAAAATACTCGCACGGCCCGAAAAATATGATAAATACCCGCCGATTAGGATCTGGTGTATAATGCACACATCACGTACGCATCAAGCCACATCAAGTACACATACCAGCTGGGAGATCACCTGAAATGACCAAATAAATTATGGCAAGTGCCTTTAAACGATGAATGCACTTCTGGGTTTACTGCAAGTCACGAGGCGTACAGGTTTACGTACTTACGCGGAGTGCATTTTTAAATTTAAAATTTCTGCATTTGCATAATTTTGAATTCACACAACAAATTTGGTAAGTACAATGTGAACTTATCACATGCGTACTCACACTCATATTGCGTGTTTATCACGTCGAAGAAATCTTTCTATTTGGTTGCATCGTACCTACACGAAATTTGTTTTGTTTTTTTTTTCTTCTTGGTTTTTTTATTTTTGTTTTGTGTGCAACAGGCAACTGCGGTAACACGGTGTTAAGTCAGTAACAGGTGCTGCGTTTGTGTGTTATTAAAAACAATAAATTATGAAATTAAGAAAGAGAATGAGAACGTTTATAAATTCACGGCCGTTTCCATTGACCGACGTGTAACTTTACACACGACTATTTCACATTTACACAAATATTACCAACGTTTTTTTTATGGATTATACTGGGTAAGTCGATCAACTACTTCAACAAACAATTATAATATTGATAAACATATCATAGATGGCGTTAGTTAGTTAGGAATAATTTTTAAAATTTTCTTTTTAGATTTCATGTGAAAATTGTAAATAATTTAAGTTCTGTTTTCATTTTTAGTGCATACCTACTCTCCTATGGTTGAACAACTGTAATTTTTGATTACATATATGAAAAGATATATGACAACGGTTTAAGGAAAAGTTGTTAGAAATGATAAAAAGAATAATTTATCTTAGTTTCCTTAAAATCTCATTTTAGTATTTCTGGATGGAACAACATAATACAATTTTATATCAATTTTTTTCTAAAATGAAGATATAATATGTTACCAATATTATTTTACATTGGTGCTTAAAGTTAGTCTATTGAAAGTGTTAAACTAACAAATAATAACACCAAAGACCGTAAATAATAAACCCACTATTTCTTTATAATTTATTATCATTTTAGCATCAGCCATATATAGTCCAAAACAATACATAGTAATGTAATAGTGGTTGCATACAAACATGTAAACAACTCCAATATTAGTACGTTGTTTTGTTCCATTCGTTGTTGAAACACGCAGATTATACGAGGAACATAAATTTTGTCGTTTTGATACCGCGCCCGAAGGCATCCGCGCGGCCCATCAACGTCCATAAAATCAACCGTTCAACAAACAAACGCACGACGACACGAAGCGACATAACGAAATATGAAATTTGATAGTGTGTAAAAATAGTTCCCACAATATTATCGCCATCCACGATGTGGCGTTCCGACATACTATCTGTGAGTAGTTAATACGAAATATAAAAAAATCGTGTTAGATCTTTTTTATTTTCATTTTTTTATATACGACGAGAAAAGAAGCTGGACGCTTGGCATATTCGTCATTCCTGCGTCCAGCAACGTGGTCGTCGTCGTAGAGTTCTTTTCCTTCGTTCGCATCGTCGAAGAACGTATTCATTATGTTTCTCTTTAACTCGCGTATTATATGGTCATTTCATAGATCGACCGCCACAACGAAACGAAGTCATAATAACTTTGTTAAGATCGTAAAATAGATTCACGAATACCTAGAATCTGGCTACCACATAAATACCCAGCTAATCTACACTACACGCACAAATGTTTGTATTTCTTTACGAATTTCATGAATATTTGTCAATTTACCAGATAACATTAGATGTTAGATGAGCGATAGACAACTCGGTAGCTATAACCGATCCCAAATTGTAGGTTATTTATGTTCGAATATTCGTTTTGAACATAACCAAACAAAACTAACAAACATTTTTTTTAAATATTAAATTCTCAATTTTATTGTCACTTGTCTGCGCCTTTCAAATTGTCACTTTCAGTAATCGGCTCGTAGCCAAGTTGTTTTTATTGATTTAATTAACATAATCATAAACAAGGCTTGTTTGTGCAAAGTACAAAAATAAACAAATGGCAAAAATCTTCGTTGCATCGGCGCATCGGAATACCGTGAAAATTCAATCTGGTAACATAAGCAAAGTAAACTTAAGTCAAGTGAAGTCTGAGAAAAGTAAAAATCCAGCTTTGCTTCAAGAAACTAGTTCAGAATATGCACGATATTTGCACCAGCACTGGCACCACAACCAGCACCAGCAGTACCATGATGTTAATGGACGTGTGAGAAGCGTGGTGAGCTCGGTCGACATTAACGCGTAATACTTGAAAATCCATTTGAGATTTACATAGATTACTGAAGGTGACATCAATCCATGAATAACTTAAACATTTTAAACACACACACATGTCATTTTGTCTTTCTATGCATAGTAATGGCTGCACTTGAACATAACCTAGTATTATACTGACATATGTCAACTGTCATAACCAAAGTTTACTTTAAACGCACCAAAATTATCTAAATAATACCAAAATATTACCAAGTTTGTTGGTTTTTGTTTCTTAACCGCTTAAAATTTTGATAAAAACACAAAAAAATGTTGTACTTTTAATATAACGCCATCTATGACGAAACGGTAAAAGTAAAAACCATAAAAATCTGTTAAAACTTGTGGATCTATTGTTTGTGCTTAAAAACAATTGCTTTTTAATGATACGATAATCTGACATTTATAATTTAGTATATAGGCAACTTCACACCAAATAACCCCGAGGTCTTGATTCTAAACAAGGTAATTGTGTTATTATTATTTAAGTGCGTTTTAACTGACCGTATGTTATGTCGTTCTCACGTGTTTTTGTTTTTTGTTTTATTATTTTTTATTTTATACCACCATGTTGGCACTCAATAGGCAACCTATTGTACTAATGCGTTTTTAAACATAACCTATATCAGTTTCCGACTATTCAAAGGTGTGCAAGGAAACTAACCACACACCACACAAAAAACCTACTTGATTAAATAATGAAATGTCTTTTGATATTCATTTACACATCGTTTGCAGGCCATTTGTCATTTGAAAGTTTTTTTTGTCAACGCGCAGTTGTTGTGCGACGCGTATAATGATGACAAAAAGGATAATAGAGACAAAACAACAGTTGTTTTGTGTGCGGCGCGCGCGTTCGTTCGTCAATAAGTAATGCACTTGGGCGTAATGGCTTCATTTGTGTCAACAATCAAACAACGTGTCGAGTAAATTAAGTTTTTTTTCAATGATTTCTGTGAGCTTTAATGAAGACTAGTGTGCGCAAACTGTCACATTGTTAGTCACACTTCGAATCACAGAATTAAAAGCTCTTTGGAAAAAAAATGACGATGATGGAAATTGATGGTGAGACTGAGAAATAACAAATAATAAAAAAACAACTGAACAGTGTGAATTACGTGTGCGCACGCTTTATGTCATTTGTTTGTTAATGAATCAAAATGGCGGGTGTGTTGACATGGAAACAAACGAAATTGAACGTAAACATAATTGAATCTTGTGTTTATTGTGTTCGTTGTACTTTAACTTTAATTTAAGTTAAGTTAATTTAAAACTTCAAACTGGTTGTGTGTCGTTTTATTTTCTATGCTTTATCATGCGTTTCGTGGTGATGTCAGGACGCACGAGGACATCGATCAAATGTTGGATGTTTTAAAAATGTAGACGAGACGATGAGCACCGAAGTAATTGCGAGTTCGTTGCCGAGTATTATGTTAATCAATTAATAAAATCAACAACTCGGAACGCGACAAATACAATAATATAAGCTTTGATGTATTTGTATACTGCATCAATTTAACACTTGACTTATTCGTCAGGTTTAGTTCATGGCAAGCTCGATCTTATAAAAGGTAAAAGCCACGTTAGTTTATTTTTTTTTTGTTTGTTTTATCTTTTGTTTTTTTATCAGTGTTTACTTTTTTTTACTTTTACTATGTTGTAGGCTACTCAAAAGTAGATGGCGGTAGTTGTTTACCAATTTTTTTATATTGACATTGATGTTAATTTGTAAGCTGGTAACTACCAACAACATCTTGAAGATAACTCCGTTTGATTGGAGTTGTCTTCGTGTGTTTTCTCATGAAACCCAATATGTTTATAACTCGTTTTCGTCGATCCTTGATCGCCGCCGCGCAGAGTTGTGGTTAAAAACGTAAAAGAAAACGGTAGTAATTAGAAATGACCATTAGTTTTCTTTACGATGCGCTGGTCGGCGGGCCGACGCGCACATTTTGTGCTTTTACACGAGAATAAAAAAGCGAAGTAGCGCCACACGCGGATGGTACGATTCGTATTCACACAGCTTCTTCTCTTGGCCAGAGTCCGCGGGGGTTCTTCGCGCAGAAGTTCCACGCTTCGGCGGGACATGCCGGGACGTGACAACGCGTCACTGAAATATGGAGAGAAAATGTTTATGCGCACGTCGGGTGCTCGTTCTCCCATGCGATGCCATGCCATGGCCGCCGAAGGACCTCTGGCGTTCGCTAGCTTATCTCGGCATGCTCATCGCGTACGCAACCTCAACTCAACTCTGCGTGTAGCATGTTACACGAACGTGTAACACTTTTATTATTATTCTTTTTCGTAATCGCGGTAGGCCGTTATTTGTGTTCGTAATGAATGTTGTGCGACGTGTCCTGGCGCTACCACCTATCGGTTGACAGCTTCAGCAGTCATAACCTTACATTTGATGCTGCCACCATCAAAACATCTTTATACATTTTATAAATGTTACTTTTTTATTGAGTAAGAATTATGTGTCAATATCTATGCATTTTTGCACAATGTGCTGGGAAACAAAATAGTCTTCAAAGCCTTGGGTTGTTCGTATGCGCTTCGTTTGTTTTGTTTATTTACCAACAAGACAGTCTTAGAGCAGCCAGCCATTCATCCATCCATCGACGTCTGCTACGTCTCTATATCTTGCAAACTCGCAAACTTACAACCTGGAGATGAAACTGAACTGGTCCTTCTCGGTTGACTGGCTGATGTCGTCTAGATGTCACCACAATTCACATTCATGGATGGGCTTCGCCGCGTTTTCCAACTACACATGTTCCCATTGACGTCTCCTGCTGTTGGTGCTTCTCACAAAATGGTTGCTCCGCTATGCGCCCTCATCGGTGATAATTCAGCATGTTCGAGAACAAAAGCCGCGAAATGACATTAGAATGGATGCGTGTCGCCATTGCGTTTCGACGTTTAGTCGCTTGCGAGCAAAGAAAACTGGGCATTTCGATGTATTTCCAAGATAAATGGAAAATATGGCGGAATGGTGGATTGTGGATGAAATAAGTCACTCTCTTTTGCTGGTGGGTATATTTCTCAGCCATTGGTGTGCGCTTCGTTGTCGTTTATTTCGTTTGTTGTCGTCGCTTCTTAGCTTCTTGTTTCTGCACTTCCATGGAAATATATACACGATATCGATGCGTTCGGCATTCATATGCGCTTCGGCCATGTTTCGCCATGTCGTCCTCGTGTTGGTGCCGTTTGCGTTTCGGAAGATGTAACCTTTCGGCCGTGGCCGTAATAAATATCGCGCGCCGCGAACAGCTCTGATTATGCAGATTGGGTAGCGCGCATACAATGGACCATTGTCTCTCGCGGCTGGCTGCTGCCGTTGCGTGTATGCGCACGCTTTGCACCCATGCATTTCGCCCAACCGCAGAAGTCGCCAAGAAAACCTTCGACTGTCGTGTGTCGTCCATTTTCGTATCATTCCAACAAGCATAAATTTATATTGAGTGCTCAAACTACACAAACTTACACTTTACACTATTCCACACACATAACGCCATCTGGATATTACTAGATAAAGTTTTAAACACACAGAATCTAAATAATAAAACAAAATTATATTTCAAAATAAAATCAACAACACCTACTGTTCTGTGTTTTGTTTTATTTACTTACCCTGTAATTTTCGATCTAAAACAAACAAAAAACAATAAAGAAACAAGTAACACGACGTTTAAACCAAGAAAAAAACAAATGCACGACTGTTCCTTGGCTGTGCATTTTATTCATAATCAAGTTTTGTTCGAATTTTGAATACAATGGGTCCTGGGTAGCTGTGGAATGCATGGAAGTCAAAATCAATACAAAATGGCGCACGTTTTTCTTATCTTACCTTCCCACACTCAACATAACCCCACTATATACCTATATATGTAAAAATATAGTTTTCTATTATTCTTATTTCGTTTTGAATCTTTCAAATTTAGTCACGAATCTGTGAAACACACACGATATGAATGTTAATTCGATAACGACGCAAACACGCGTGCCGGATTGTTAGAATTGTTGAAATCTTCTTCACATATTCACAAACTCGATGGGAGAGAGAATAGAAACGTTGAAAAAAAAATGATTACGGTCGTCGCGCGTGGATAATAAAATCTAATAAACGACAGTTGTGAAGCGATGGCCTGCATATGCAAGCCGCTTTGTCGTTTTTTCTTCCTTTTTCGTGTCTTCAACCACAACTTATGTGCGTTTTAGAAGCCGTTCGTTAGCGCTCAAGTTCGAGTTAAAAAGGCGCTTAAGCCCACATGCGCCACGCACAAGATGAAGATGAGCCGCTAGAAAACGTCAGATGTCTTCAGCGTGTTGTTGCACACTGTGAAACATTGTCTTTTCTTCAGAATGAATTTTTTCACGTTGTACAATTTCTCTACTCACTTTCTTCTAGCAAGTGTTTGTTTGTTTGTTTGGGATTTGAAAAAATCCAGAGCTCGGTTTGTTAGTGTTTTGTTTTTGTTTGAAAAAATACACTGTTTCTCTAGTTATTATCTAGTAGGCTTTGGTTAGTTGTGTGAGTTGTGTGAGTTGTGAAGGATGACTTTGAAGAAATCACAAATCAAAGCTTTAAGCTGAACTTCCTGTGTAATCTGAACGACTTGTGTCACTACTAGTTCGGAACGAAATGGACATGAAATGTTGCGTGGCATGTGAATGTCGCTAAAATGTCCATTCCGTCTGGCGTTCCACGGTGCTAAAACGCGATAGATTAGTTTCTCACGCTAACCTTGCTCTTGAATACTTGATGTGCTATAACACGCACACAAAAAATAGCGTTAAACTGTGCAAATCAAAGGATTAACACGTAAGTTATTAAACTTTTAAAACTTAAACCATTTTACGCTTGCTTTGTGTGTAAGTAAAATAATTTGAAACAAAGACCTTTAAGTGTTACAGGATTATCTTGTTATCACAATGGTTTAAAACATAATATTTTATTTACAACTATTTTTAATGTCAAATCATATAACATCACATCTTAAAATAGATGCCTCGCGAGATGCCAAAGATATGTCCGTTGGATATAAGAAACGCGAAATGAGAGTACGGGAGTATGCGAGAGCGATTTGCATAAACTGTAACATAACTTTACGAGTTTAACCACATTTTAAAGCCGCGATTGCCCGTGGGCCGGGCGCGGATGTCAATCTGTATTAGATTACAGCCGGCGATAAACGATGGATTAAATGTCTCACAACTCACGACGTTTGGCTTGTAAATTTTCTAGCTGCGCGACGAAATGAATTTTGCGCTAAGCAGGCCCTGCAGGCGTAAGGTGTATCGAAGCACTTAAGTCGATGAACTAACTGCGCATGCGCTATATACTTTAACTTACTAAATCAGCCAATGGCATCAAATTTACTTGTTACCAAACAGTAAATTTTAAAATTCTACACTTTATTTATCATTCATACAGATTTTAATAATTACTGTGAATTTGTTATGATTTAAATTAATGTTTTAATGATTTAAATTTACCAACATTTGGAAATTGTATATTTGGTTGCCTATATTGAATTTATAATTTTGTTTATTTCACATGTAAATATTTTATTATTTTACTATTTAGTATTTATTTATTTGTTAGTGTCATTAATAATAATTTATTTAAGTTTATGATCGACATTCAAATGCATAAATGCGAGTTTTATTTGTTTCCAGTAAAATGCCGTAGTTTGTGTTTATTATAGTTATTCATTAATAACGTAATATGCGCGCGGCAAACAAGCCGCTGTGTGTTTAGTGTGCGTCTTGCGTTTTTCGACATTTACATAAATACATAAAACCTATAAATATTGTATTATTTCATAATGAATGCGCTCGCCAGACGTAAAGTAAAGGTACAGACAATTTACAGTTTTTTTTATTGTAGTTTGTAGTTTCTCGCTGCAGCCCATGCCCAGTGCTAGTTCCAGTTCAGTCCGAGAAGGAAAAATATTACAATAATGAATATTCAATAATTTTCGTCTAGTCTGTACCGAGTTTGTATCCAAGCCCAGCCGCAATTATTACGGCATGTCTGGCTTTGTTTCAGAAGCAGACGTTCCGTTCTGTCTGCTTTTCTTCACGTTTGCATATTTTCCTAACAGAGATATCATTACAATTGCAATTATACTTCGTTAGTTATGTTTTAGGTTATCTCGACTTTGTTATTCAAACAAACATTTTTTTCTTTACATTTTTCACTTCATTTTTCTACCACCAATTTTTTTCTCTTTATTTGTTTACTTCTTTGTTGTTTAGTTTAGTTTTTTTTTATGTTCAGTACAATTTCATGTTTTCTTAGTTTGTATTTTTTGTTTTGCAGAACGAAAGTTTGTGTATTCCTGTTCTTTTTGCAATTCTTTTGTTTAATTTTATTTTCTTCTTTTTTGTGCAAAGAAAATCTGAAATTTTCTTTACCCTCGCAGTTTTTCCTCCTTGTTTTTGCTTGCTTTAGCAATTCTATATTTTTTTCTTTACTCAGTAACTTTTTCTTTATATTAATTTAATCTTCTTTTTATTTTACTTGCTACTTGCTATATGGATCTTTCTTGAAGAAAGATACTTTCATCTATTTATTTTCTTTTTTTCTATCATTCAGGATTTAGTTACTTTCAATTTTTACTTGTAATTTCTTTTATTTACAAAAAAATAGAAAGTCAATTATTTTCTCAATTTGTTTCTTCCTCATTCTTATTTTTTACCAGTCGTCTGCTAGTTCTTTCATATATTTTGAAGTTTCTTTCTTTTTTCTCGTCTTCTACTTCTCATTATTATATAACACATTTGTTCTCTTCATGTTTCCTTTCAACTTATCTTCTGTTGCTACACTTTCTTCTCATTTTATATTTTTGCACTTTCTGTTTTGCATCCTTTTCTTTTTGTTGTTTTCCTTTCTTATTTATGTCGCATTTTCTCTCATTTCTCAGTTTTTATTGCGTCCTTTTTTTAAATCTTACTTTTAATCCTTTTTTTTTATTTCTACTTGATATTCTTTAGTTTATTTCCTTCTTTAAGCATTAATGTAAATTCATAAATATAAACCTTCGAATTATTTATAAAGATTTGTATTGATAACACTTGGTACAATTGCAAATAAAAGGATTTAAACATTTGAAACATTTTAAAGAGTCGAAGGACTGCCGAGTTGTTCTTGCACGTCTCGGTGAACTGGAAGGAATGTGCAATCAAATAAATTATTGCTTTTATTCCACCGGACTCGTACGCGACGGCTCGCATGTATTATGTATAAATGTGAAGCATAAAAAAGCAACAAACGCACTTTGGCTTTTTATTATTCGCTCGTTTAGTTTCTTTTTTTCACTGGATTCGATTTTATTTTGCTTTATTTTCTTTTACTTCATTTCTTCGGGACCGCGCTGCATTTTGCTATTTGTTTTTTACGACTTTACGTAAATATGCATATGAGCTCACAAACGTTCACAAACCTTTTTTCCTCCATTTCTATGGCCAATGCAACGGCAATGAGTACAGCTCTATATTTTATAGAATTTTAGATTGAAAAGAACTTTGTTTCAATGATCGGATTATGCAAATCTCGCCGGCTCGCAACGTTTGAGCATCGTTTAAATACCAAACGTAAACGCGAACGTGCGTACAAATGTTGATCAAACAGGCGTACATTTCAAATAAAATGTTGAAAAAGTTGAATAAAAAAACGCCACAATTATTGTGGGACGCATTTTTATTGGTTTTGTTCACCCGATCATCGTTTGTTTTAGTCCACATTGACCATAGCTGCTGAAAATCGTTAGGTTGATGACTGAAAATCTATCGCTTGTTGTCTTGTTCCCGATGACGGTGAAGACATTTACAAACACGTGTCGTTAGTGCGGCGATGATTGAAATACGACTTGGTTTATGTCTCCACATTGCTTACTTAACGCGCTTGCGGTTGGCTATAAAATGCTTGTTGACGTTCAATTTATTTTTATATTTTTTAGTATTTTCATACATCTAATAAAAGTTTACACTTATTTATCATAGGTAAACCAAACAAAAAATTAGTGATATATTGGTTGCCTATATCAAATTTTCTCAATCAGCTGTTTTATCCACTTGTAGGTTATGGTGGATGCTCACAGGCGCCGCTTCTTATACTTATCTGCAAATAAAAAGAACTATTAGCACTCAGTCGTCGGAAAATATAAAATAAAAATACCTTGTTGTTACGGGTGCTTTACTCATGGCTAACTCATTCCTCATTGCTTAATGCAGTGTGTTACATTGTTGAATTCACTTCAATGCAGAGTTTAATTTAATTAAATACTGTTTCATTGCAAAGTAAAACGATGAGACTAAGTGCAGACTTTTCGCAATGCAGTATTTTGTTTTCGGTGATATATTTGACTTTATTGTCACGATTAAACATAACTTTTAGTTGTAATCGTGAGGCAGCGAAGCTGTAAATCGACGTCGCCGAATTTAATGCTGCGGCGCTAATAGTTTAACCGTTTGCCAGGTTTTATTGCGGCATCTTTTACATCTTGTATTGGTAACATGTACACATGCTGGTAATAACACTCATGCATAAAGTGTAGGATGGTAGTAAAATATTGTTTGGTGTAATTTTCGCAAAACAGTATAAAATTGAAATTACACACTTTAAAATTATTTACTACTTACTTCTCACTGAAAACTGTTCTTTTTTTTAAAATATAACCTTAATATTTTTTGCTAAAAGTTAAAATAATTACAGTATGATAATTTTAGTTTCAGTATTGAAAAATACCTTTATCAAAAATAAAGTTAAAAAAAAGGTAAAGAAATGGATTGTTTTGTCTTTTGATTTTTTTGTTGTTTTTGTTAAAAACCAGTCTGCAACGAGCGGAACAACCGCATTGCTCGCGCTACCAATCGAATTACAATCAGCGAACGGGACGTTGCCGTCCTCGAACGACACACAATGTCGAAACACAACGGGCATTGGGCATTGTTCATGTTTTTTGTCCACACGCGCGCGCACTCGACTCGTCCTTGCGGTTTATCTCCCATTGCTGCTTTTGGTCTTCTCAACGACATCCATTCCAGAACAACGGGCAGATGCTACTTCGTATACTCTTACCCACTTCAAAGCAATGTTTCATGTCTTCGACCACAACCACAAACCACCACTAGAAACAGAAATAAATAAGACCAATACGGATTGGATTAATTCGTAAATTTTATTACCGAATTGATGACTGATGATAAAAACATCAAACAAATTCACAATAGATTACCGCACCGCACGACACAATACATTGTGTGACACACCGTGAAATGCTTACATCTTAACATTTTGAGGTTAGGATTTAAAAAATCGCTCCACAGAAAAACACTGTATTACCTTGCTTCGCTTTATTCGATTTTCAATGTTTGTGTAAGTTTTGCACCGAGCACAATATGAAATATTCATGTTCGGTGCACGCGGCTTTGTTATTCTTCGGGATTATGGCAAAAATACTATTATGAAGTCACAACAATACGAGCGACGTGAAGTGAAGTGGATTATTATTACAAGCAGCGACGATTCGATGATTGTATGACGCTTGACGTTTCTTTCACCCTACGGCGTGCTGCACCCTCCCGAGTACCCTCTTCACATCGCATCACAGCACCGCCGGTGTCTCGCAAAGGAACATACGTTCCCCGCAAACGTCTACACTCGGCACAAAGTCTATTGGCATCAAAGAGGAAACGGATTCGAGGATACGGAGATCATACCGACCTCGAAATAGGAACCAGTCGAGCATATGTTGCACATCGTGTTGCGGTTCACTCGCTAGGGGGTCGTCTATTATATTCCGACAACAAATAGTTCTGTAACATAGTTTACCTTTGATAAGCGACATTTTTGGTGTGACACAAATATTCCCACTCGTTGAATATTATGACAGTATGTCAGTTAGCTCAATAAAACTGAAGGCTGAAAGCGCGCTGAAATTGTTCACATACTAAAATATGAATTTGTACTTGTTTTTCACCAGCAACAATGTTAATATGGCAAAAAATATTTTACCTGGTATGTTTAGATTTGTATTTTGTTTTTTGTTTACTTAACAATTGTTTTTTTGTGCTTATCATGCCCAATCATACTGGCTTAAAACACTTCAAATAGTGATAGTAAAAGGGACAGTAAATACGAACATGATTACTGCATGTGGAATATTCAAATCGTTTAAACGTGCGTTGTGTTATCTTCAAGTAATTATTTCGTTATTACTTCGAGTATTGCATTACTTTGTAATGAGTTTTTGTTGGTTTCACTTGTCATTTTCTGAGCACAGAATTCAATTTTAGGTTATGTTATGTTTATTATGTTTACATTTGTGTATAATTTTATACAGCGTGTAAGGAGTTATTGTTTGGGTAGGTTTGGGATTTTGTGAGTTTTGGGGAGGTCCATACATTGCGCAAACCGTGAGCAGTCAACAATGACAAAACAACATGTAACACGTATGTAATACGTTTGTTGTGTACGCTTCGAAATGGTACCGACGTGAATTTGAATAAACGACCGCTCTCGTATTTTTCGTGTTGTATTGCGGCCACACAATGGCCCAGGCTCGCGCGCCAAAGGAGCGCGCGCCGCGTGCTTTTATTGTGTTTGTAAATCCATGGGGGGCGCCCCGAATATGTGCGCACGGGCACACCCCGCGGTGCACACGTTCACATATTCATTGCCGAAACTTTGCCGTCGTCGGATTTACGTATCTGAATCCGCTTAGTGGCTTTCACCCTTGTACCTTTCACATTTTTGATCATTTCTAACGGTATAATCACAGAAACAGAAAGATAAACTAAATGTTGTGTCAAAATTAAGTTTCAGTTTTAGTTTTTATCCAAATTTAAGAATGGAGGAACACAAGTCGATTCTAATTGGATTTTTCTTTATCTTTGTTAGTTGTTCATTAGGATAAGTTGAGCAAAGACCAAGTAATTCAGTTACCATTACGAGGATCATCAAGCATAATGAGATGCAAGGTGTTGAGACACACACGCCGGTCATAAATTTCTCATTAATTTATCATCCGCGCGATGATGTACTCCGACCACGACTCCTCAAAGAACCAAACGCGCGTGGAAAGCATGGCGCTCACTTTTTACAAGAACCGAAACGCCGGCCGTGGGTAGATAATTAGCAGCGTTAACAGATGAAGCTGCCGTGCATTACGAACCAAGTTTCCAACACTAAAACATCTCCACCACCAAAAATACCCAAAACTATTTTTCAAACAATTTCTGACAATAACCTTACTTTTCACAACTTTTCTAACCTAACAAACAATCCCCACAAGCAAATGTTTCTTTGTTTTTTTTTCAATCAATTATTTCGGCTATATCTTCGAATTGTTCAATAACAAATTCCATGTTAAGTCATGTTCAGTCAGTCGTTATTCGAATTGAGTCCCTCGGGATAAATAATGGTTGTTTACAAATAGAAATGTCAAACATACGGGACACATTAAGCGTTGTGTGCGAGTATTTTCGGCGCGGCTTTTATTTATGGAAGCGTTTTTTATGCCTCGATTGGTTGATGTTGATGCTGTGTTGGGTTTTATGTACTCGCTCGCGCACAGTACTCGCACGCATAAATGTGTCCAAATAAAAAAGGAATAATGCTCGCGACGGTGGCAGCGTGGGCTAATTAACCGGCACGGGTAATTAATAAAGCGCGCGGTTGCGCACACAACCGAAACAGACCTGTGTGATGCCGACACGTTTGAACTCGCACGCACCAGCACAAAAAACACTCTGTACTGATATTTCTTACAAATACCGCAAAGAAGCTTTTCACTCGTGTGCAAAATAGTGAAAAATAAAATTTAGAACATTGGGTCTGGATTGACGTCAATGGTTTCGAATTCGATGACGTGCAACGCACTGTAACAACCTATTGTTCCACCTTTTTTCTGTTCTTCCGTCCGCTGTGTGGTTCTATGGTGGAATTAATTAAAATTAGTTGATCTCGTTTTTCACGCAAAGTGCGTGTGCGCAAAATGTACCGTAAAGGCCGTCGGGATTTATTAATTTGACGAATGCACACACAAGGCGGGTTACGATGATGAATGAACGCGTTTCGAAAATTTTTGGAAATAGAAACTTAAGCTCGCTTTAATTAGCGCCGTGCGGAACGTCCGCGAGACAGTTATGATTTTCTTGAAGCTACACAACTCGCATGGTACGGTCATAAATTTTCGGCGCTACAATTTTTTATGATTATGAGCAGTTATGAATGAAGAGAAGAGTCGAAGTGGAAGGCGCTACCCGCCACGCACGACACATTTAGATCTATCTGCAATAAAACATTGTAAACAACATTTAAGTGAGTGTCGCGTTGATCTCTTTACGTTTTGGTCATACGCTGCACACGCACCCAACTCGTTCACGTTCATTTACATTTAGAACGTTTCGTTTACGATGCAAACGTTGAGACTGTTGAGAGCTTCAAAGCGATGTTTCCCAACATCCCAAACCAGATCAAACTCACATAGCAAGCACACACGAGTAGTGAGCAAGCAACTCGGCAGCACCCACGAGTTGCCATGTAGGGTGTCGTAAAGATTCGCTGATATCACAAACGCAATCCTTAAGAACTTTACGTACTTTACGAACCTAAGTTGTAAACTGAAATTGAACAAATTGTCTCTGCATTTTGTTTTGTGTTACGTGCGAGCATATAATGTCCATTGATCATATCACACTATCACACTAACAAGCCATCGTTGTTGCCATGCACGTTGCATAATAATGTTGTTGTTTGTTTCCAGATTATTCGGGATGAAACGCTGCGGCAGGTGTCATGCGACGATACTTTCCTCCGAATTGGTAATGCGCGCCCGCGATTCCGTCTTCCATGTACATTGTTTCTCCTGCGCCGAGTGTTCAGCACCTTTAACAAAAGGTGATCACTTCGGGATGCGCGACGGTGAAGTGTTATGTAGGCAACACTTTGAAATGGCATTAGCTGAAGAACCACACACTCCAATGTATCATCATTCACACCATGGTGGCACGCCAGTACCACAACATTTTGCACCTCCGTTCCCGAGTCCAGAATTTCACCACCATCATCATCCGTCCGGCCTGCCACAACCGCCGACGAGCAACGCTGATATTGGTAGCAACAAAGTTCCTTTCTTCAATGGTGCACCGGCGACGCCTCGACAAAAGGGCAGACCGCGTAAACGGAAACCAAAAGATCTCGAAGCAATGACAGCAAATTTAGGTGAGCATTAATTCCATATTTTATGTCTAGTTCTGTTGCCAGTACACTCGAACAATGAGAATTTGTTTGTTTAACTTCCGTGGGTAATGTTCACGCACCTCGTTAAAAGTTTTTGGGGTTATGTTTTCAGTTCTGTGGCACTGCAAGCCAGGTAGTACTTGTGCATTGTAGGGCGGAAGGGTTGTGTGCGATGATGTGTGATCTATTCTGGTGGTTTTCCCACAGCGGGCGCGTGTGTGTCCTCGAGCGTTCCGACTACTCGAGCATAATAACAGCGTATGTGTTTGTTTGCACCAATGTAAAACCGCATGTAAGCCCAACAATGTGCGGCATAAATATATTAGTTTATCTTACCACTGATCCATGTTATTATCGTCAATAATACTTGATTTTATCAATGGGGATATTGCGGCGCAACTCAAGTTGAATCTAGAGCAATGGGAAAAAAGTAATCGTTGAAATAGAACACCAGTAACTTAACCGAATTGTACAAACAAAATACAATCAAGAAGTCTATGACATTAAGAAATTATTTTGAAAACAAAACACAAAACTAAATAAATAAAAACATCTAGATATCTATGGGTTTAAAAATAAGAAACAAAAATTGTTTTTCTTGTAACTTTAAAATCTTCACAGCCAATTATGAGTAAAAAGCACGCGTGGAATTGAAGAACTTAAGCTCCCTGCTTAACGAAAGCGGATTGTTTTCCCTCTTCGGGATTGTGATTCCCCCTTTACCAAACGCCAGGATCATACATGTGGCAATTAATCAGCTAGAAAGGCACACGGCAAGGATCAGGTCGAGTTCAATCCGATCGAATTAAAATCTTGTTGTTTTTTATTTGGAAATTTTGAAATAAAACTAAAACCCACTTGTGCACATCACAGAAGAATAATAGAATGATAACTCATCGCCTTCTTGTTTTAAAAATCGGCCATAAAACCCAAAACAAATGAAACTAAAAAAAACTAAGCGCACACGAAACATAAAATACGAATAACCAACTAATAATAATAGAAGAAAAAATGAATATGAACAATAAAATAATCAAATCGAGAACAAACAAACCGTGATGGCGATGGCGTTTCACAGACACGCACACGCACCGCCACCACAGGATAACAACGCGCGTGTGTAAAACAATGTCGACCAGGTTGTGTTTGCAGTGTTCGGGGCCTGTTCGCAGTTCACACACGAATAAATAAATTTTACGAGTTTGGCATCGTTTTATAGTTTCATGCGTGTACCAATGTTCCATTCGTTCGGCTAACTGTCCTTTCAATTCATTCATTTCATAATACACAACATAATAGAAATGTAATGCGCGGTACCGCGCACTCGGCTGTATGATGGCTGGCTGGATTGAAAATCAAATCGTAAATCTCCAATTTAATACGATATGCGAATATGTTTATGGGCTGTAGCTATTGTAAGTGTATAGATACACCAGTGCAACATAATAATCATATTATGTCCCAATATGATTACAGTCCTCTGGTGCAAATCACCGATTGCTTTCTTGAAAACGTTGTGAGATCTTGGGAATGCAATGAACATATCAATTCACTGCTTGGTATGCGTCTGTGGCAATTGTTTCGTTGCTATTCTAATAAGTTTGTTCGTTATGTAGGTACTACATAAAATATTTGATTGTTTTACTTCATTTATCGATTCGTATTTGTTTTTTGATGTTTGATCTTTGTATCTCTAAAATGACAGGAATAGTATGTCAGAATGCTTTGTTTTTTGTTTTGTTTCAAAGCTTGTTTTCATCACCAATTTAAAAACAAACATTTGGTGTATAGAAAAACGAAATTTTGTTTTTTTTCCAGAGGCCAATTTTTTAAAAATACCCCAAAATAAAACGAATTAATATTCACGTGATTTTATTACATTAATTTTTTTGAAGTGATATATTTGGAAATGGTGGCGATCCACCGTTTTTTCTAAGGTCCACGGCCGGACACACAGCTTCTGTAATTAATTTAATTACTATAAACCAATTTTATTGATTCTATATAATACCTGCTAGAGAAGTACGAAGGATTATTGCGATTTATTGAATTTTGGCTAAATGGTGCACTTCTAAAAGTAAAAATTAAAAATTTGTCCAAATTTTCAGATAATTGTTAATAACAAATGAACTATACAATATAAAAACAACATCTTGCGTACTTCTATAGATAATGTATATTTTAAGATATATTCCAACTTTCAAGCCATTCATTTAAAAATTGTGCGAGTTATTGGTTCGGACAACATAAAAAATATAGTTTTGAGATAAACGCGTTTAATGTTTCAATGCCCGCTTTGATCTATTAGCTGGCGCTATGGTAAAATGAACAAATGAACCCTTTAAAATTAATTTTCTCTTATAAATCAAACGGCAACATATATTTATGACTCCAAAGTATCATTTAAACAAAAAAAAAATTTTTGATTTTACGAAAATTCTAGAATGGATAATCCCGTAAATCAGTAATGGGAATGATCTATATGATCTTTATGAACAAATGTGGTATAGAACTAACCTTAGTTTCACTTACAAAATCTACAAAGTTTGACAGAAATACTAAATCAGATGATAACAGATGGTTGAGTATATGCAACCCAACATACACTTCACTTAAAAATTAAGTGGTCAGACAAATTTATTCACATTTTTAATAATTTCCCAACAAAACTATGCCATTATTTATATTATTTTGTAAGAATTGCATGTTAAACCTCAGAAATCACGGAAACAAATCGCTAAACTAATTTTGAGCGAGCTTACTACGAAGATGCTCAACACACGCGCATAAATAACGCCAGTTCACCGTCAGATATAAAACGATGTACACACGCGTGTAATGCGCAAGTGTGTATGTAGAGCAAAGCAAAGCAATCCCGTGTCTGCCCTTCTCGGAAATCTACGAACATGCGGCATGGATTTGTTGCCGTTTGTCACGCTCCGTAGATTGAAATTAATTATTTTTTAATTCCACATTCACACACAGTGCTCGCCCAGTGTTCTCAGTTCTCATTAACCAGTACCGGATTTAAATATTTCAACAAAACCATCTTTTCCTTTTTGTGTGAACAAAACTTATGGATGAACAACTTGAATTTTGTCAACTAACTGTCTAAATAGTAAAATGATGTCGCTTACAAAATGATCAAAGTGGTCTAAAGTGGTCGACCATGATAGGATTACAACCATAAAACAAGACATTAAGAAACTTTATATATAATTTTGTTACAAATTTCTTCTACAACTTTACGATATGATACGAGACGAAACGCTTAAGTTCTTCTGCATTTTTTCGAGTTAAAATTGAGCAATTCGTACAGATGACCAGATCATCTCTTGTGAATTGGTCAATATTTACTATTTACACTAAACAGCGCAGGTTGAAAACTATTTGCATTTATTTGAATATTAAATGCTCGAGGAAAAAATAAAATACGAATGGATTTGCATATAAATTAATTTTATTTGAGCTCGGCTACCGCACCGCGTTTTTTTTTGTTATTTATTTTTTTGGTTATGTTATTTTTTTACCAATATTTTATTTTGTAACACGGTTTCCAAGACTTTTATTTAAAGAATGTTCCTTTGATCGGTTCATCCGTTAATAAATTTGTTTATTTTATTTTTTTATTCAACCCAACGAGTTTTATTAATTCGCACTTTACTGTTTTATGTTAATTAGTAAGCGATCGATGACCGCTTTATTAAATTGAATCGATACATCAATTATGTTTTTTTTTTCACCCTGCATCTTGTTTATTCTGATTAAATCTAATTTTGTTTTTTTTCTTGGGATGTGTGTATATGTTTATTACTACAGAAGCGTGAGAATCTTTTGTTTTTGTTTGTTTTGTTTGTCATTGTTGATTTTATGACAAAATGGCTGCGATTAATATTTTGCATATTATATGATTGAATTAAAAAAAATTTAATCACAAAAATCCATTTTCTTCCCACAGTTTCTGTGTGTTTGCAACGACGCGTTGCGGTCGTTAAATTTAGTTATAAAACTCGTGCCGCGCCGCACAAAGATAGAGGTCCTCAGTGGTAATTTATCGTAAACATAAAAATCGTAGAATTTTTATTGTGTTTAGTAGAGCGGCGATATAGTAAGGTGTCACGAGTATGGGCCATGAAAAAACAAAATGTTGTTTTCAGTTGGTTTTCAAAAAAAAGCCAAGAAGGCATCTTGTGATCTCGATTGAATCAGTAAATAATTTATATTTTTACGATGCGCATCCATTGACAGTGGACAGCTGCATTGTTAACTCAACTTCACTCGATTTAAAGCGCACACGAAGTTTTGCTGGTGTGTATCATGCTCGAATTTAAGTAGTCCGATCAAAGATCGAAAGATATCGTTGCTGGCCGCTTGTTTATGTCCAGGCATTTCGGGATCGTGCGTCGAGGAATCTTCGGAATCGGTTGGATCGTTAGAAATGTCCGCGCGTTAGAAAATTCCGGTCGATGGATCGGCGGCTAGATGCGAATGAGAATGCCATTCCTATTAATGGTTTAATTTTAATGATTTTGGGTGCTTGTTAAGTTATTCCATCGGTCGCTTCCTTGCTACCAAACAAGTCCGAAATGTTTGGTAGCTGTTTTCGGGAGTTAATTAGGTCGCATACCACCGCCGCTAAATAGACTCACGCATTCCCTTCATTCCTGCTTTCAAGTTCTTTCAATCGAAGGAAGTAAACAACATTCACCTAGCTAGTGCTGCCATCCTACTACCATCAACTACAAACTACCACAAACGCAGTAGCAGTTGTTTCTTGGACGGAAACGCTACTAGCAACTAAAAACAAACAAAAAACATAAAACAAAGTGACAACTTAACTCAAAAGTAACCATTTTGTAACATGTTACCATCTTGTTACGTTGGTTGCCTATAGTACAGTAAAACATTTAGCAATGGCTTCTGTTTTCTTGCTTGTTTAATCAACTCAATAAATAATTTATAAACGCAATATATAAATAATGGCTTGTTTGCGTTGTGTACAACGTGCGCGCCGTATGCATTTACATGAATTATGAATAATTCAATTAATAATGTCCTTATACAGTGAACAGCAGCCGCTTTCATATTTATCGAAGAATTTATTAAATGTATTAAAGGAATCGCATGTTTTTCATCATCCTTTCGTGCAGAAACTTGTGGTGGCTTTCATTTAATTGAATTCCAACCTCTTCGGTATCTGGTTATTGAATGTTTTGCTTGCTTCGTTGCAGATTTAAATTCGGAGTACTTGGACATGCCATTCGGGCGTTCGCCGGGCGGTCATATGGGCGGCAATCAACGGACGAAACGTATGCGTACCTCCTTCAAACACCACCAGCTTAGGACGATGAAGTCCTACTTCGCCATCAATCACAATCCCGATGCGAAGGATCTGAAACAATTATCGCAAAAGACTGGATTACCCAAGCGGGTATTACAAGTAAGTTTAACGTTTTTTTATGGGAATTTAATGTTTTAAGAATTTGTTTAAAAGGAAATAGATTAAATGTTATCTTATTATCTCATTATCTGGTTGGGTCAAAATATTATTCAATATTTTATTCAGTTTTATGGAGAGAACTCATAATATGCTCGTAACTATATCTCGCGATGCACAGACACCATGAATATGGGTATTAATGTGCATGTTTCGTTTCGGTCCGTGCTCGAAATTAATATTTTATGAGGCGTTGTTATTCATACGTGAAACGTGCGCGCGCGCTTCGTGGTAACCTTAACGGTACAAAAACGCGTTTAGAAAAACTTGCACACCGAAGCCATGGTCCGATTTTTTTTCTCGTCGTTAATAACGAAATTTCCGAGTCGTAATAAAATATTTTATGCTTGAATTTTATACATTTTATATAGAAATTTATAAAATTTACTGCGTACCTACGTATTCATTAGTCTCAAACTCGGCAAACTCCACAAACTCAGCAAAAGCGTTTACTACGAGCGCTGGGGAGTAGAAAAGCAAAGTGTGAATTCAGCGCATTTTTCCCTTGAATCACGTGCGCTAAGGACTAGAAGGAGTTGGTGCATTTCCTCATTTTTCCTCCAGTTAAACAATCGCGCAATGAGGACTCATTTTCATTATTTGCATGGCGCAATGAGGCGCATACTATTCCTACGTCTCTTTTATAATACGAAGTGTTTTAGAATGCAATTTTTGTACGCCAGAATTTTGTGTGCGGTGAAAAATCTGGGTACACTTGATATATTTTTCGGTGGTGAGTAGAGAAGTAGAGAAATAGGAAGCGAATGAAAAAACTGGGTCTATTAAAATCTTTCACTCGACTGCGGCCGTTTGTCTTGGTTCGTATTCGCACGGCACTTGCCACGGGCTTTACGGATACGAGCACGAAGGGGAGCGAGAGGTGCTCCTCGTTAAGGGTAGCCCTTATTTCTTATAAGAGGAGATGACGACTGAAGAGCTAGCTGGTCGCCCTCCGGCACGGTTTTGTATAGAAACGAAGCCTTGTATCGTGTTCTGTCTGAATCAACATCACTTCGATATTTCAATTTCAATAATCCGTCTTTATATAAGCGAGGTTATGTTTGATTTGTGACGGAATATAAAGAAGATTTTATGTCCATAATGTTTCTACTAGCAGGAAACTGTAAAAAATAATTCCAAGTTTTAAATCATAGATGGCGTTAGTAAACTTTTTTTTACCATAAATGATTTTTAGTAAAAATTCGGAATGGTAAATTCTGAAATTAGACTTGTTATCAGAAAATTTTGTGCTTCGACGCGTATCACATTTTTGCGTTGGTGACGAGCTTGACGAACGAAGTTCGGAAATGGATTGCGCCCAAAACTCGTGAGCTCTGCGTATACGCCGGATCCACAAAGGCGAGTTATTTCTATTTCTGCTAATTGCCGAAGGCGGCAAGGCTGTTTCGGAATGTACGATACGACGCGAGTCTCCCTCGCGCACAGCGCCGTTGAGAAATGACTCTCTGGCTGACTGATTGCCATGGAGACCGCCGCGCCATGCCACCGAACGCCGTTTCGGCTTTCCTCTCTTATTCCACTTCACGGCAATGCGCCCCAAGAAAAGCAGGAAAGCACAGACGCTGCAGAAACGAACAGCCAACGTAAGCACAAGCGATATCATTGCTTGCGTATCGATCGCTATTTCATATCATACCAATAAGCACGATGCTGACATGTCGACAAGATGGCCGCTCAAACATAACTAAAGTCTGAAACCAACAAGAAACTTAGATTACATTATTTTATATTGAAACAAAAATATTTGTGTTTCATTTATTTAGAATGTAAATAAACAAACATAGTTTTCATAATAAATTAATCTTCTCGTTCTGGGAATGTTGTGATGGTTGTGCCTAACCTAACTTTGACATGTTTACATTTTTGTCAGTTGAGATCTCGGTGCGCATAATTCTTCCACGTCTTGACTCCGCAGTACTTACAAAAAATAGATACGTATGTTATTCGTGTGGTACGCTACATTTATTTCGACAAACAGTGTACATTTATTTTACTTGTGACGTTTATTTCGAGATTATGTGAGTGCCACATCTGTATTGCTATTTACTACCAGAGTAAAGTTGTAGGAGTTCTATATCTTGGTATTAGTCTGTTTAAAATTGTTAGGGCTTGTTTCAAAATCAATACTTACAGTTTTCTGAATTTTTGTCTTTCACGTCGATTGGCAGTGGAAGTAATTCGCTTGAGACGTAGCAGTAGAGCGTGCACGCCTTTTTATCCACCCACATCGGAGCCAAAGCGCGCGACGTGAAAAAAGGAGCGTATAAATCATTCTACCCCTCAGGATATGGAAGGTCCAATTACGAAGGATTCGCCTTCGCAAACGCGCTTCAACCTAAACGTACTATACGCTCGTTTTTCTTCCCCCGCGAAGTCATTGCATGAACTAGGGAGGAGTGCAAGTCCCTGGAGTAAAATCTTTGGACATGTACAATTTCTCTTGCTTCACAACTTCGCGACCTCGTCTTCTCGAATTTCGGCTGCCATTTTGTAATGTACTTCGATTCGACTGTTTGTAATATAAAAATTAAACAACAAACAAATTAAATCTATAGAAAGTTTTGTATAGTTGACGTTGTTTATCATGAAACAAATGAATTCTTGTTTGTATACAAAGTTTCTTTGCTTATCATAAAACAAATGACCAAATATATAGTTGGCTTTGATTTTTGGTAACAAAGTAATACCTAAGTTAAGAAATAAATTTAATATTAGAAACAGTGTATACGTTTTCTTGAAAGTTTGTTGTTCGGAATGTCAACGGTATAGTTGATTGGTTCGCGTTTGCTATAGTGTGGTGTTATCTCATTTATCGTTTGGTGTATTTGCATTTTTCAGGCATCAATGAGCACACATGTAGTCGCTGCATGGATTGATAAACAAACATGTTTGTAGTTCACAATAGGCACAATGCCTACCGGTATTGCAATCACAATGTGCGTTCATTGCGCGGTAAGTTGCGCCATCGGAATAGTCTGGTGCGATAAAACTATTTGTTTTCGATTTGCTCGCTATTCGCGCGAATGACGACGGTGCGCCTGCCCGCTACGTTGTCGATTTCACCATTTTGATGTATCGCCCATTGTTCGTTGCGCTCCACTCGTTTCGTGCATTTACTGCACACGGCCCAATAAAATATTCCACAAAAACTTGAATCGCCGATTGCGATTGACGAACGGCAAGATAAACAGGCTGCAACAAATGATAATGGGCAGTCCGGACGAGATTCCTCCACGATCGACGAGTCCGTGGCAGTCGCCACCACGTTTTTGTCCACACGGCTGAAGAACTAAAGCCGAAGAAGAAGCTTTGCGTCCGCGTCCGGTTTGTGGCTACGGTCCGTATTCCCGTAATGCTATTATCACCACGTTTATTTTATTGTTATTAATAGTGTCCGGACCGTATTAGGCATTTAAACGGCCGACACGCGCTTTTGACGTATCGCCTGATTATAGCTGAGTCCTTCAGGCATGCGCAATACACAACGCACCATGCGCGTAATGCGTAATGCCGAAGCAGCTCATGCAATTTTCATTAAAATATATAACGTGCACGCATGCTGGCTTCGGTGAAAAATAAAATTTACCAATTCCGATCATCTTGGCTTTAGTTCGTGCTGTGTGGTGCGTCTGCGCTGTTGTTTTACCATCCACTTTGATGTCGGCGTCCACATGGACGCGAATCAATTTCGAATTCCGCTCGGACTCTGCTTTTTTCCATCTACATCTGCGGCAATCCGCATTTGTACACGAACGCGACGGCCAGTTTGTTACCAGCGTTACGAAACCCGGGGAGGCCGTACACTCGCACAGGATGGCTATGTATGGCGATCAGTGTCTGAATATGATTGTTGAAGACATTGACGAGTAACTAACAACGCCGAACGTTTCAGACATTCAGGCGCATTCGTGCACGCATTAGAAATTTTTAGGAAACATTAGAGAAAGCCGGCGAGTCGTCGTGTCGCGTTGTTTCGTTTGATCTACCCTATTATAGACGCGTTTTTTCTGCGCAAACGTTTCTTTGATCGTGCAGAAAAAAAAACTCCAAGGGAATAATATCCAATACGAACGAGAGGAAAGAACACCCAAAGTGTAATTGTAATTTGTTTAATTAACTTTACAGAACAAACGATTTGATAAAAACTAAAAAAAGAAAAAACCAACTCACTGAGGTACTAACGTAAATTATTTGTTGCAGGTATGGTTCCAAAACGCGCGAGCAAAATGGCGGCGAATGATGTTGAAGCAAGAAGGCAAATCCGGGGATAAGTGCTCATCAATCGACGGGCTCAGTGATTTGGACTTGTATCCAGGACCGGGTTCGATGGCAGGCAGTATACAATCATTAAATCCACACAGTCCACCCTTCATGATGCCGCCCGGTAGCCCTTCATCGCTGGACTGCTCGTGAACCAACGCACCCCAGCTCGGTTACGTACTTAAAAAGTTCCAATTGTAGTTTTAATGTGTACATACTTACTTTAAAACTTTAAAACACAAGCACACACACCGGCGTGATCAAATCGATGGAATCGAACGCGCTAATAGGAAAAATCCGTGTGTGAATCATATGATAATGATGCATTTTGTGATCTTATTTAATATATTTTGACATAACCTACAAAAAAAACATGAAAACAAATTAAAACAATCGATCTGTACATATTAGAAGAAAACATTTGCTAAAAAACAATTGATAAGCACGGCAGACGATAGAATGACTTGTATATAGAAAAAAATGAAGATTTTGGTGGAACGGGGCACAAATTCCTATATCCAAGGTGCAAAACACATAATTTATTACTTTAAGTTGCCCTCACACCACACAATCGAAACTAATTTGTTTTAGTTGATTAATTATTGAATTTGCAAAAATGTACAATTATAATTTAATTATTTATATGTTTTAACAACGGTTTAAACAATTTCAAAGCTACACTGATGAAGAAACAAAAATAATGCAGCAAATCACACGTACTTTAAACACACAATCACAAACACACACGAATTATGTTTAAAGTGCACAAATATTGTTTAGATTTTATATTTTAATGAAGTTTGAAGCTCCAAAATAGTGAAATAAGTGAAATGTACATGTACAAGGTTTCCTCTCGAATGAGTACAACATATTATTTAAAAGTCTTTCATACAAAAACAAAAATGTTGATAAAAGTATATTGTGGCAGACAAGACACAAAAAAGTGAACGGTTTGTAACACATTTTTTTGTAAAAGAACGACGGTAAAAACAAAAAGTACACAAATAACGAAATTTTATGTTCCTATATATAACGCGGCGCGGGTTCGATACCTGGTTAAAGAATTAATTGATTGATAATTTATTTTTGGTATTTTGCGTTCGCCTTGTATGTGTACCTGACGGAGAAAATGATTCGAAACGTTTTTTGTTCCTAATTCCTAATCGATTTATTAGAGTTTGATTTTATTTAAAAATATTTACGTTCGCACAGATTTACGATAAAATAAATCTAAGTTAAGTTCAAGCAAAACAAAACAAGTCAAATAAAATAAAATCGTAGCATTTTTTTTGGTTTTCACCAAGCGAAACAAAAGAAATTTGAATAAAATGGAAACGAAACCTCGCAAAACAATCGACAAAACAAAAACAAATGAAAGAAAACGTATTACAATACGTTGATTTTACATTTTACATTGAGTTTCTGTTTTATTGTTTTTATTTTATTTTATCTTGTTTGTTTATTGTTTGTGTTTGCAAATTCACAAAATGGTGCACTAAACATACAAATGTGAGCGCCCTCTTACGACGCACGCACGCACACCTTTAATCTTTGGATATTATTTGCTAATTATTCATTAAACATTTGTTAATTTATTCCTATTATATTTAAACTGCACCGCATATTATGAGGTCGAAGATAAACGGTGTGAGTGTGTGGTATGGGTAAGAGGGCGTGTTGTACATAGTACATGTCAATAACATTATAATTCATGCATACAACAAAAATTGATACAGAAGACACAGATAGACAATTTTTTACAATGTTAGAGTGGCTACCTCACACAAAAATTTTCTTGGAGAAAATAATCAACAGAAACAACTGTTAAATGTCAAGTTTTGTACATACAGGACAAAAATCAACACAAGGTGGTAGCATATTCCTATTAATTAATAAAATATACAAAGTAAAAACTATTTTTATGATGTATTTCATTTACCTTTTACCAGTTTAGTTTTTGTTTTAGACCATAGGCCTAATTTTCATTACTAATTTTCCACTTTTCCGTTTAAACCTCCATTCCAATTAAAAGTATCATGGCAATGTGGTCATGGTGATTTTAAATGCTTCTTCATAAGCAGTACGAAGTTAGATCATGTCCAATATTATATGAATAACAACATAACCTCCACTACCATTTGATATCCAACAACCATGTTAGATCTGAAACAAAATCGCCGACTTCATATTAACATACCTAATAAATAAATAAATAAAACATGATCACAGATATTTTTTAATTTCAATGAATTCTTGACTACTCTATAATATTATAATGATTTATATCTTATGTTTGCAGCTGAATAAAATCAAGCAAGCCATAAATTAAATTATTATTGAAGCCTTGCTTCTTGCTTACCTGTTCACAACTGTACAACATGCATTTGTGTGTATGTGCACACAAATTTACTCCATCTAACTCCATCCATAGGCTCACAAACAATTTCCATCCAAATGCGATAATATAAGTTTCATAACCTTACATCTAAATTTAAAGAATTTGATTATGATCAGTACGATTATTAGGAATCAAAATGATTGGAAGCATTGGTGCGATTGAAGCGCTGGCTTGATGCTTGGCATATCCCACCCGAAGGAAAACTTAAACAAGCGATGAGAATCGTCGGAAAGCGCGCTATAATGATGATGTTTAACGCTCGTTCGAATCGCCCGCCGATCACACCTCCATCTCAGCGCCGGGCCGCAGTTCTTCCACGCTCGATAATTTAATTATCGGTTACGGTAAGTGCATCGTCACCATTATGATGCGCCTCCTCAGTGCCTCTTTTCTTACAACATTTCATCGGTTTGCGTACACAGAACTCTCACAGGCCCAAAGAAGTCGATGTTGGTTTTGTGCTGAAAAGAACCACGGCTGAGTATTAGTATAAATCCAGATACAAGTTGATGTAAATGTGTGTGTTGCTGATGTTTGCGTATAGGGTTAGACGAGGGTAACACTGGTAATTTATTACGGCGTTTTTATTATTATTACATTGTATGCGTGCATTGAGGCGCTGACGTCTCAATCAGGCTTCTCTTGTTCGCGGTGCCGATGATTGCCTACCTTACCTACCGTCGCGTCGTTTGCGTTCGCTCATTGCGCGCGCCCGTGAGAAATTAATTACGTCTGATTGAGATTTATCTGCTTTGTGCCGACCGCCGATGTGTACATTGTCGATGCCGTGTATTTCTGCTCGCGTTTCTTAACCTACAATCGTTTAAAATCGATTGAAATCAATATTAATAATCGAAAGTTCTAGAAAGCTCAAGATAACAACGCGCATGCGTGAGATGTGGTGTGTTGATGTACGCATGCGTACAATCATCGTTATCAGCTGTTTTTTCATAGTTTTTATTTTCAACATATCGCTGTTTTTTTCAAGAGTGCAATTTTCTGCGTATTTTCTGCTCTCATTGCAAACGCACGTCCGTGAATGTGTGCATGTGTGTCGTGTACGTTGGTTGGTTTCATTTCGTTTCGGCGCGCGTTATTAATGACAGCTGAGTTTTTGAAACAAGGGGCTTCCTGTGCGCGACGCTCTGAGCCGTGCCGTAGCAGCATCGGCGGGCAATAAATCAACGAAACGTCTGAATTTTTCGTCACAGGCCATCACAAAGCCTGCACAGGCGCTGCGCTCGAAAACTTCACATCATTAACGAAAAATGTTCGACCGTAATCCGATTGCGCGCGGAGCTGTACAGCCCGACGTTGTCGCGCGTCGATCGTGACATCCACGGACGAGATTCGGCGAAAAATAACGGAGCCAAAAGCCCTGCAACGACACAAACTCTACGAACTCTACATCCACAAGCCAGCCACCATGATTCCATTTCCACCTCACATAGAGTGAGTTTTTTTCTTATTATTTCGTTTCCTTTTTTTGCTGATAACTCCGACTGTAAACCTGAACATCCTGACAACAAAGCTTGCCATTGTTGTCGTCCTACAACTCTGAGTAGATTTTGCAAACTACGGAAATTATCACAAAGTTTTACGCATCAACCATTGCGTTATTTATCACCCACGTCGAAAACCTAACCTCAAACTTTAAACGAATAAAAAATGGTTCCGTATTTAGATTTTATGGAACAAAAAAATCATTTAACATGTGTCAGTGGGAAAGTATGGAAAACATTAGCTTCCTACTCGTTTCACTAGTTGTGGATGGTTTGTGTCGCAAAGGTAAGACATATCCACGCCAATTAGATATTTTTTCAAGTCAACTGTAATGTCAAGCATGTGTTTTATATTTATCCAAGGCCTACTACTGAATACTTTTTTTATACCGTACTTTCATTTGTCAACACTCTGTTTTTTTTCAGTTCTACAATTTTCAACATAGGAACTTCAAAAAAACTTTTAAAATAACAAATTTTTACAAGTTTTCTAATTATTATTATTCGTTCACAAAACTTTCAGTCTGCATTTTGTGTCTGCAAAGTTTTCGACGTTGACACAGCATCCAAACAACGACGAACAAACCAGCAAAGTTTTCAACTGTTAAAATAAGTCTGCAGACGTCCACGGGTCACTGACAACCATCAATCAACGGCGCATGCAAATGTGACTCGTCCTACATTAGAAACAAATGAAGAGAATCCAAAGAAAGAAGATGGACATGTGTTGAACACATGAATACAAACACATTTAATTTAAACAAGAAATCTACACCAATTCCAACAACTGGAAGCATATATTTATTAAATAGTATATTAAATTGAGGTTAGTACCTTTAACAAATTCTAATTGGAAGAAAATTAAGATTTTATTGATCAAAACACATTGCTGTATTTAAGGTATTGTTTTTTCAATAATTTTTTAAAAAGATATAAATCGAGTTTATTGCTATAAATCTAAAAAAATAAAATTTATTAGTCATTACATAGAACGTGCAATTTACGAGCCATAAATTGAATGCTTGACGATTGCTGATAACGTCAACGTCGTTGCATAACTCAACGATTTTACGATTCGAAATTATTGAAAATCGTAAACGCTTAGTGCAATGCGATTCGATGCAGTTTTCGGCTCTTAAAATGAGGAATGCCTGGGTTATTGCCTTTATAGGAATCGCTGCTGGATGCTCAAAACGGTAGCATTTTTACGTTTTCTTCACAGGTGCATCGACACTAAAATAAAAATAAAATTAAACGGATTATCACCTAAAAATAGAAAAAAATCCCATTGGTTAACATTAATTCTAATGCCAAACATAATAATAAAAAAGTTTGAGGTTAGAAACCACAACTTTTCATAAAAGTAGTAATAAAACGTAAAAACCTAAGGAAATGTAAATATTTGTGTCATTAGACTATTAAATAATTAACAAGGCGTGATTGTGTAGTTCTAAAAGGTGAAAAACGCACTTGATGCGCAGAGACGATTAGATCTTTTTGATGGTTTTGTGTGGCTAAGTTTGGAGTCCAGCGCGCGCGATTAATAAAATCCGACAAAGTCTCATATTACTCATCAGAGTCATCAACGGACCATGTTTGAAGGAATATTAAAAATCTAATTTACGCAGTGATGAAGATCGAGAAAAAAACGGGAATCTCACAATTAGAAAGTTTTCTTATTTTTATATTTTTTCTGCTTCTTTGAAGTTTTTAATTGTCCTCGCTCTCATGTTTGTTTATACAAATGTTTTACATTTTAATTAAAAAAACTGAGAAAATATTCACGAGAAATGTAAATACGTATCATTTCAGGCATAGACAACGAACGTTTATGGGAGTCATTTCTGTCTTTGTAATTTATTTGGGAAATTTTGTTACAATGTAAATATTTATACATACATAGTTAAAATGGTACTAGGGCTGTCGACTAAGTGAAACCCTACGAGTCCAAGATGTTATATATATGATATATATATAGGTATTGTATTAGTATAAGAGTTTATCCATCCACATTTTAATATAGAGCAAAATAATTACAGTTGACTCTTAGCCGAGCGATGGTAATCTTTATTGTTTTATTATGCACTTATGCTCGCGCGGCGAAATTATTAAAATTGCACAATTTATAGCGGCGCGAATGGAATTTTTCGTACGTGCCAACTCAGCGAGTTTTCACATAACATCGCCTTTCAGCACTAAATCGCGCATACATGATTTTATTCATTAACATTAAATTATATTTTTGTTCGGTACCCACTACACCAAAAGCACATGTGCTACTGCACATAGTACACATACTTGTGATATTGATACTTAGATTAGATTAACACCCTCTCACAAATATGCCCAGCATTCAGGTTTTATGTTGGCACTATGTTTGTATTTCAAATGCGCACAAGAAAACCTGCTGCACTAATCGTTTGTGCACACAAATCACTACGTGTGTGCACTTTTTCCGCGTACAAATGAACGAATTACGACGCTTGAACTATTTACCGAACTATGTAGTTTGTTAGTTTAAACTAAGGGTGGCATTCTATACCACTACAACAGCTACCGCCACTTGCTGACATCCACACTGGGTTAATATTTACCTTCGTGATTATAACACGGAATTAAATAAAACCAACACTGAATAGAAAGTGTGTTTCGTTTTGAATTTCTACAACGGGTTTGTTAAACAAACATTTCAAATAAGAAGGGTACTAAAACTTTAATCTACGGATAAAAGGATTTTAAATTGACTTTTTAATCTTAGGAAATAAACAATGGTAACATGATTTTTTAAAATTAAATTTATAACAAGCAATCGAAACAAATGAAAATAATAACACGATGTTTTCTTTTGTTGGCAAAACATTCCAAAATGAAATAGAAGGCTTTGGATTTTATGAAACAAATGAAACAATATAACATGTCTGCAACGAAAACATACGGCTAGAACACGTATTGCATCCAAACGATATTCATTTGTTTTGAATGTTGTTGATTTGCAGAGCCAACTATGATTTACAAGCAATAAAAACACTTTTCATTACAAATCTGTTTTCAGTGTTTTGCAAGTCGTCAAGAACACAACATGTTCATTTTTTGTACTAAAGTTCGTGTTTTGTTACATCAAGTTTTTACAAATATATACCAAAGAACAGTGTTAAATGGTGTGTTACACTATGGATACAGAAAAATGATAATAACACAACATGAGAAGACCTTCAAGGATAAAACTTCTACCCCCAGAACAACAAAGTTAGGTTAGTACAACACAATTATTATCTAAAAGGTTTAACAAAGTTTCCAATTAGACATTTTCAAAATTTTAAAGTTTATTTACTCGAATGCTTTTTTATATAAAAAATTATATAAACTAATCCCAAGTGTTTGCAAATTGGACGAAATTATTTAATGGACTTCCTTTTTTATGTTATACAACCAAGCGTGTGATATCTTTTTTTGATAGTTTTTGTAAATTTACGACCGGTTTCAATTACATTTTTCCTTCTGCTGTTTTCCTGCCGTTACTTGTTAAAACCAAGCTATTAAGATGTCAAGTCGTTTATTGTGCACCATAGATGATAATCTCTCGTTTCGAAACAGTTTATACATTACGTTTTTCGAAGGTACCATCTGCTTAATTCTCGCCACATCATATCATACCAAAACGCCCTTTGATTTCGTTGGTTAATTAACGCTTTACGGAAATAAACTACTGTAGTACTGGATACTGGTAAGCATACGCTATGAAACGCACCAACCCTATCTTACCATCAAACAAAAAATACTCAAAAAAGACACTTTAGAACACGTAACTTTATACATTGTTTGCGGTAATCGCCCACTTTATCTACCACTGAATGAAACCCTTAAATATAAATGCAAAGAAAGTGTTGTATGTCATTTGACGTCATACACAACAATAGTTCTTAATTCGCGCTTTAAGTGGCAAATACAACCCCATTAGTAATTGATTTGATAAAATTCGCCACAACCGATGTTTTAAGCTTTTAAATTTATGTGGTGGTGGTACAAAAAAATAACAACCAGTTAACCAAGTCGTTTAATTTACCCTTATGTTATGTATAACTTTTTTTAACCCTTAAGGTTTATGATTTTTATTTTTTGTTTATCATCATGGTTACATCTATTTTTATGTTTCGTATGTCGTTTTTTTTTAGTTTATGCTTTTGTATACTTTTGTGATGTGATTCATTGTTATTTTTTTGTTGGTACTTCTGTTGGTTTGATGATGCTGTCATGTGTTTTCGCTATGGTTACAACCCTCTTTACTGCTATTTGCTGCTATCTACTATGTGCGATTTGGTCTGATACGGTCTGGTGGAAATCAGCCATTCAATTAGCGACAATGCGAGTTAATACGCTACTGTCACAGTAGATCATGTCGAACTGTTTTTTGGGGTGTCTTTGAGGCTTGTCCAGAATCACGGCTGTGTGCCCCTTTCGCATACAAGCATAAGGGGACGTTTGTTAGTGTTTGTTAGCAGTGCCGTCTATGTCGGATTATCTCCGTCCGCAGAGAATACACATTACGAGGGATGAGGAATGAAGGCATCAAGTTGAGGGCCATAAAAGCAAAACATATGCTTCTGGATTCTATAATATAATAGAGGGTTAGCATATGATTCGTTCCGGCTAGCTTGTGTGGTGATGTGGGCGAACGGGTACTATTAGGGGAGCAATCATTTCATGATTTCATCAATTATCGTTATCGTTATTGACAATTACTACAAGCTAGGAAATCTGTCACTACCGGTTTGTTTTTGTTAGTAAATTACAAATTTTGAAATTAGGTTAGGTTAGGTATAATTTCTTGAAGTTGAAGTTTAATTTTTTGTTTATAGATATTTTCTATAAAATAGTTTGTAGGTGTCTAGTTCATGGCGGGTTGTTGAAGTATTTAAGTCACCAAGTAAAATTTTAATAATGCGAAACGACAACACGCAATCATAGGTTTCTTTAGTAAGTTTCGAGCTTTTATGACGTTGTTTTGATGTAGCGAACGAAGCTTAAATTCAGAAACACTATTCAAGCGAAAAATCAACATACAACACACTCGGAAGCAAAATTATGATTGCTATAGTGAGCTTGACATTTACGACCAATTGTAACAAATACAGTCAATTCTGCTTTATTTATCCACATCCGGATTAGACTTCTTATTAACATTTACAGTATCTTTTAACTGGAATTGACTGTATACTAAAAACTTACAAAATCATCAATACAAACGTGGCGTCAAGTTACGTTTTATTTGAACATAAAAACATTGCAAAAATCCTTTGTACCTTTTATGTTCTTTATTATTTGCGTTGAATGTTAAGTGATGGCGCCACTGTAGTGGTTGAAATCGTCATTTGTAATATTTCGTTATGCGTTTCTCGTTTTAGTCATTCGCTGGTTGATTGTTGCTGCGTTCGCAACCAATCAGTGTTTGCATAACGGGACTTTGTTGTTTTGCTTTAGTGATTATCACATTTGTCGTTAAATTGAAATGCCCAATCCGCGAGTAGCGGAGAGTCAGTCAAGTCAGTGAGTGAGTGCACTAAACGAAAATGATTTATGAAAATGGATATTTTTTGTGAGCCTATTAAAATTTAGTTGTCCTCCTTCGGCCCATGTATCTTTATTATCATTGGCACTCTTTTGGTTCAAACGTGTGTATAAAATTAATTTCAGCCATATAATTTTACGATTCTACGTTGCTATTATATTTGAGAGTCAATATTGTTTGCTAAATGATTATGACCGAGTTTTGTTTGTCGAAAAGCAATGCAAAAAAAACGGTTATTGGTTTTGAATTGTTAATCATTTGCATTTTGCAGAAGTTCTTGATAATCAACATGAAGAATCAAATTGTTGTTTTTAATATGTTGAAATTGTTTAGAAGAAAGTTTTAGATATTTGGTTGATTAAAATTGATGACATATATATTTATATGTTTGTAATATAATATAATAAGTGTGTATTTTACAGTATAAACAATTTTGTTAAGAACGTATCTATAGTTTGTTGTATTTCAACAAGTAAATTGGGAGCACGGGGAAAAATATAAGAGATCATCGTTCACAATGTCCAACATTTTCTATTCAAAGTTTTTATATGATATTCAATATCAAGATTTTTAATTTAATTGAAATATAAGTCAGTGAAAACAATAACTAAGAATCCAACACAAATTATTGTAGTTCTCTGGCTTGGTATGTTCAAACAGTATTTGGTTAACACGAGATTAAGTCTAGAAAATTGAGTAATTTACGGAAAGAATATTAAAACTATACGAAAAGGAAACTTAACATTTAACGCTACTTAAACTGAAAATGACACTATCAGTCTATGCGTGTTTACAAAATCACATCTTTTATTTGCGAGATAGAAGGTGTATGATTGAAGATTAATAGAAGATACACTAAACGTGGGGAGATTTGGATGGATTTGGGTAAAAATACAAAAATACCCATTTTTACTGTTAAAAATTTGGTAATCATCTATATTTTTTTCAATAATTATCTCATTCTAGGGATTTATTTAATTTGAAAGTATCCTGTTTTCAAAATTCAATGATGTCTGACTCCCTAGAGATGAGTGTCATATTCATGTTCATGTTCACCGAATATTAGAGGATAAAATTGGCGTAATTAGGGCGCGCGATGCTGACGAGGGATGTTTTTAGAACCCCCTTACAATAAACTGCAACAGCGAATGTTGCGCATTATGACGCCACCAAAAACTAGTCAACCACTATAACGCTACAAATTTGATATATCGCAATGACACACTCTACTTGAAATATTATCCGGTAGTTTTACGCCTCGTGTCGTTTGTCTAACAAAAGGACACCCTTCTAATAAGAGGTTTACCAAATAGACACGAGTTGACTCGTTGAAATGACAATGTGACAATTCAATTTCTTCATTTAATACACATTACTTACAAATCAATATAAGTTAGTAATTTATAATTTTAAAAAAATGTGTAAAGAATAATTAAGTAATATGAGAGTAATAATTTTAGCAAAATCGATTTTAGCTTGAATTATTAGTATAGGTGTAATTTTAATTTCGGGGTGTCGATAAACCAAAACTGCTCTTTAGTTCGTTCGCCTGGTGTGAGAGAGGTTATATTCTACAAGTACCATAACCAAAAACGCATAATCGAAATTCGTGCTTTACACTCACGCCGTGTGGCATGGCGGTCCGTCTCTTTGCGCGGTACGAATGCGTTTCGACTGCGTGCGGTGTGCACGCGTTCTCATCGTAAATCTGTTGGCATGCGCGGCGTTGCAGCGCGTCTCGCGGGCCGCCGCCCGAATGCAAAACGATAAACCACGTGTTGTCATGTAATTATCATTCGTCCGCGCAGCGTCGATAAAACAGTCGGAGGGGGCTCTTTGAGGCGAGAGGCACCGGGTGCGCCCGAAACAGAACCCCCCTGCGCGCGCGACTTGTGAGGCCGATTTTTCCATAAGCCGCGCCGGCGCATAAATAATTTATCGCTTTAATTTCCGACCGAGGCGCACTTCTTTTTCGGCGATAAATTCACCTGCATGGTACCGACAAACCAACAAATCGTGGTACCACCACCGATAGAGCTGTGAAACATGGATTCTTACACGTATTAAACTATTTACACAAGTTAGTCAAGTTAAGACTTTTATACATTTTAGGAACTTGTTACTTAGTAAAATAAGTACTATAATATCTGAGGTTGTTGACAGACAAAAATTGTAAAATATAATCATGGACTTAATTAAATTCTAATGATGAGACTTAATCAAAAAGCATAAACCTTTGGTGTATTCTGGGATGAGAATGCCTTATCGATGTGTACGTTTCATGGTTCAATCACGCGCCACCCTCCCATTAACCAGTCGACCGGTGTAGGCGTGCGAGCATGAGAGCATAATGTTCCGGCAGGATTTTTCCCTGTGGTTGCGCTAATGAATGGGTTTACATTACGAGCGTGTCGGGCACGTGCGTGCAGGGGTGGGCGCACCCGTCCGCGCGCCCGTTCGTCTCTGTACAAAACGCACCAAGCGCACAAAACATATCCGGGATCAGGAATAATACAAGCGACAAGTACCCTCTCACATTACGCCCCGTCGACCTTTTCATTTATGTTTTTTCTGGTGTTTTATACTTGGGAAAATCTCAAGCTTCTTTCAATCCAAATCCCAAAGTTCCCGTATCCTCGACTATACAAAAAAATCGAATATTCACCACCCTATAACTTCAAAAATTAAGAATAAACCAACGTGATGTTTGATGTTTTGTACGACTATGTTTTAACTCTTAACAAACGTAAAATCCTTATAAACCAAATTTAATGGTTTTTAGTACAAATCAGATATATCTGATACAAGTACGTCAGTTTCTTAGCAACCCCCCAGTCTTGATGTGAATGTAAGCGAAGCAGAGGCACAGCAGTACAAGAAACACCTGATTGCCCAGGAGGACATAAATTATCTGCAAGCAGGTGCTTCGTTAGAATGCCATCTCCACTCATCTAGAAAGACCTACAATTACAATGTTACAAATGCTACTACATTGCCTACTGCCAAGGAAAAGAACAAACAGCTCTTCATGTTTCCACTTCAAAGTTTTCACTGCACGTGGAACATTAGAGAGGTATTTATGAAAGTATGATATCCGTTCATAATTTTTAATTCGAGCATACACCCTTTTCGGAACCAGATTATCGCCAGATCATGAACTCATTGTTGTTTGTTCCTGGTAACCTGGTATTAAATTCTAATAGCTACTACCTCCATTTTTGGATTATACCGTGTTGTGTTGTAGCACGTGCACTATGATAAGGCCGGCGTTGGCGACACTAATTGATTAATAAGCGTAAATTAATTGCACTGCTACACACTTCTGTAGACAGGTTTTGAGTAATAGTACTGGTTTAGTAATTAGCAATGTCAAAAAACCTACAAACATTAATAACTTGTGTCTTTGCTACAGTAATGTAATTTTCTTGTAAGTTCTTCCTGTAGTTAACACTTCGAAGGTGTCAAAAACCTCTCGTTTACAACTTAAACAAAATGTAATTGTGATAATCCTAGCGTAGCGAGTTTATATCTAAAAAAATCTTAAATTTAGATATAAAGTTGCATAAGTTGGTTGCCAAGTTGATTGTACTTGAAATGCAACATCAGAAAGAACAAATTTAGCTTATCTTCGGGCACGGTAGAGGCGCTGTCATCGATATATATTTCTAACCTCGTTTCTAACCTAGATTCACCTTTTAGTTGAAAATTAATTACAAAATACAGGGTGATGCTTAAAAAAATATTGATACTTTAAGATATTTTGTTCGGAAAATAATTTTTGTTGATGACAAGCCAAAGCAAATACATTTACATCCGCATCCTCCGCATCTTTCACATCATTACGGCATAACTTAAACAACTATATCTCAACCGTTTAAACTTCTGTTCTTTGGTAAGCAAAGAAAACATACCACATACCAGCAACAACGAACAATCAACAAGGAACAACCATCAGACTGCTTTGAATCTGCCATTACCAAAAGACCAATGCGTGAATGTTTGTTTAATACCATATTGAATCGTTGGGGAACAACCAGACAAAACGTATGAAATAAATAAGATTTAAGTCTGTAGAATTCAGTGTATAGACTGAGAAAGAGTTGCGTCATGAAGCGATGACAGTGTATAAATGTGAAAACGGTGTGTTACCGTCTTGAGTTGCACGAAGAAGTCGCAGAGTGGCGTAGGGGTATTGGTGGTGGATGCCGCCGACTGCACTCTAGGAAAACTGCGGGAGCTGCTCGACCGCGGCTCATGCATAGCTGAAGATTTTGCTGCGTATGCTTTGTGCGCAAGATGACCGAACACATTTTACGCCGTTTAAATACGCGCCACTTGTTTACCTTTTGTGTCGGCGTTGCGCGACTGGCTCTTCTGCTTTTGTACCTCTGGTGCATTCGTATATTTATATCAAAGATTTGATTATATCTCACTTTGCGTACATCAAAATCGTGCGGCGCATGCGCTTAATGAAGCAGAGATAAATTAATATCTCAGAAGTCATGACTTTGCTTCGATTTAAGATTTGAGATTTATGATATGATTATGTTGGTTTTTTGTTGGTTATTTTTTTATAGTTTTACTATAAATGGCCTATTTTTATCGTGTTTTTCACGCAAATAAACATAAGGGACTTGAGAGAAAAACGGAAGGAGAGCTGGAAAGAACAGAAAAAGGATTTTAAAATTAAATGCAATAGATAAAGAAAAAGAGAAAAGTACAAAGAAAAGAAAATCAAGGAAATTATAGTAAAATACTGGACAATTGTAGAATAAAAACGTAGTAACAATTGAAAAACAAAAAAGAGGAGAATAGCAAAAGAAAGACTTATCTAAGAGAAAAATAGAAGAGGCGTAAATGTAAACAACAAGAAGAGGAGAAAGAAGTAAACTTCAGAAAATACTAGAAAGACAAGGAGAAGAAACACTAGAAAACTTTGGAGATGGATAAGAAATAAAGAAGAATTAGAAAGAAATAGAAAAGACAGTGACAGGATATAGTGAGGAAAAGAGTATACATAAAAAAGAAGAGAGAAGTAGGAAGGCTGTACAAGGTAGAAAAAAAGAAGAAAACTAAGAATTGGATTTGTGCAATTTTTACATCCTCTGGGAGAGCTTAAAAATAGAATTCAGGATTGTATTTGACGAAAAAATCTTCGGATAAGAAAAAGTAAATCGAACTAACTACTCTTTTTCTAAACATAATTAATGTTAAAGGTAAAAAAATTGTGAATGATGAATTGAAATAGGAATATAATCTTTTACCAAGCAACAAAACCAGAAGGAAATGATGCTGCTGAAATGTCTTCTAACGTAACCAATGAATACAGTGATGATATCGCATGTCAGAACCTTAGCAACCCATTCATTCCTTAAAACTTTCATGACATTGTGTTCTTTTAAATGTCACTCTAAATATGCCTTCAACACAATAAACAATTAATCAAAATAGCGACTTGATAAAAGCTAAACTTTGCTGTTCTTTATGAACGCATCACTCAATACTTATTGGTGTCAGCTGGAGATGGTGAACATTTCGAAGATGTTCCACTCTTCTACACATCCAACATACTGTCCAGTTCAAAGGTGTTATATTCTGATATATTCGTTGTTGCTTCCAGTGTTGTTTTGAGCTGTTCGAGAAACTATGGCGTAACAAAAGACTGCAAAGCGTGTTTGAAACAGTCACCGCTCGCAACAAATGCTTCTTCTTAAGTTAAGCTCTTTCCAAGTTGGAACAAGAAAAAGAAGAAGGTGTTAAATAAAATGCGTGCTACATGTTCTATGGCGCAGGCGGCAAACGCAGTGTGCGTTGTCGTCGGTTTGTTGGTGGGAAAAGAACATTTCAGCGAACAACTACGGCGGCTCCCTGTGCACACCAGTCTTTTTCCTTTTATATTCTACCTTCCACCAGTTCCCTCGATTTCCACGGCTTCAAACGCTTTTACGTGTCGTGTAAGGTGTGAGCGTCGCGCGACTTGTAAGAGATGTAAATGATTTTCAGCAGTACGTGCAGCTCACGCTAACACGTCGTCGTTGTCGTCGTCGTCGTCTTCGAGAAAACAAACGCCACTACACTGGCTACACGGTCAAACGCAAGGTGCTTGCGAACAACGCCGATGAAGCTTTGCGAAGCATCTTCGTGACTTGCGGGTTCTTTATTCACAACGTCAACAACATTCGATACGTACAACTAGAATACAAATGTCTTTAACGCATAAAAACAGAAAGAAAATTTAAAAAAAATTTAGTATATATTCAATGATTACATCATTATAGAAAAAGAAAATAAAGAATTCGTCACTCTTTTGTTTTGATTGCGTTTTCTTTTGTTTCTGTTGTTGTTGTTGCTGTTGGAGTTATTGTAATAATTACTGACACAAAAAAGATCAAATCAGAAATTAATTTCCGACGCTCACAAGTCATAAAAGTATGATTTTATGTGCATTTTATGCTAATTTCTATTTTATAATAATTACGATTTTAATGGCATTCTGATAGCGTTCTGCTTGTTGCTGAAGTTTTCTTTGACTTTTGCATGCGCAAACATTAAATACATTAAATAATGAATGTATTATTTCCGCTCGTGATTTAAATTGGACATGTGTATATATGGCGTGCGTGCTTACGTTTAGTTCTCACATTTAATCGCAACTTCAAGACTACTCAAGAGCAAAACGCAATCTCAAGACATACATTTAGTAATATGTTATATGTATTAAATAAATGCATATTTGCTTGGATAATTCCTTGTGATAATTACACAGTGATGCACTAAATAAAAAAAATAAAACACATAATAAAAACGTAATGTTTCTATACGTTAATTTGATTCATTTTTAAAGAAAAATTTAAATGTTATGAAATTTAAATAGTAAATTTTATATTTTTGCGCGTTCTGGAAAAATAAATACGTCACTGTAGAGTTGTATATTCGATAAACCATAAAACAGCTTCAACTTTATCATGCACTAACTACATGACGCAAAAATGTCGCCGAAGAGGACATCTTCCAAGACATGGCGCATCGGCAGCGGATTCCTTTTAATACGCAATACGCTTGAAGGACGAGTGCAAATAAATCTTATACGATGCAAATTGCGTAAGTGCGTTCGACGTTAGAGAGCGAAATGTCGTTTTAGTTATGTTTGCCGAAGTAAAATAAGAAATAAGTAGCCGGGATGATGATGAAAACAAAAAATATTCTAGAAGAGTAGAAAATTATAGTTTTAGTTTTACTTTTATTTTCTTGTTCTGCAGTCCAGAAAAAATATTACTTCAAACGTTTTATAAGCATTAGTGAACCATGAAAGGCCATGGTTCCTTTGAAAGCCACTTATATAAAAATGATGAAATTTGTGGTAATGATGTGGTTAAATGATGTTTGATTTGAGGTACTAAAAAATAATAATAATTTTGTTTCGATTATTTACTTATAAGGCCAAACAAAACTATTTGTTTGGTTTTGCTATTTTTGGCCTTACAGAGAACGGACCTATAAAAACACTTTTAGTTTTAAAACACATTGTCTACATTTTTTGTTTGTTTATGAGAAAAAAATGTGGTTTAACTTAATTTTACTGATTTTGTTAGTTTTGTATGTAACTTGTGACTATTGTTCCATCAACGAAGTCTTGCAACTCTTGAATTGATCGCATCTAGTAGAGAGAATGATTAATGACGCTCTCTAATTGTATATAAACAGCCGTCCATAAGTCGCGCCCGACGAGCGCAGTCACCACCGGCAAATCAATCAGAAAGAAGACCGCCGACCAAACACACATACATCTATCTATCTACTGACAAACGTGTGCAGCGTTTATGTTATGTTGTGTTATTTTTTACATTTCACCCGTCCGCTCTTCTAGATTTCTATATATGGTAGCGGGAGTAGGCAAGCGAGTAGACAAGAGATGCGCCGATGTCATCATATCCATGCGCAACTCGACGCGCAACAAAAAGGCGAATGAAAAACACCGGCAAACAAAACGCGAGCGCTTCAAATGCGAATGAAAAACCCGTTGATATAAAATGGTGAATGCGCACCGGCGACGACGAAACGATGACGCTCATCACTCATCTCCATGTTCGGTTTGTTCGTGCTCATGATTCGTGCGTTAGCGGGTTTTAGGCGGCCGCGCTTTTAATAAACATTCGAATATCATCTCGATTGTGGGCCGCCAGCGCCGCACAAAGATCACATCCGCGCTGAATCGATTTTAATGATTGTCGTAAAGTGATTTAAAGCGATTATGAATGCGCGCGCCGCCTCAAAAGACGTCTTAATTGCGCACCATAGAATCCGCTGTGTTAGAAATTGGAAATTCACGTTTAACAAAATGAGACGTCAAGCTGCGTTCAGCAAGCAAGCAGCAAAGCATCAAAACTATCAATTTTTTACCATTTTTGTAAGTTTCTCTTAAGATAGTGGAAAACGGTGTTGACTTTGGATAACAAGATCGCGAGATACGCATAGTATTGAAATACTCGTATAACCTAAGAAAATGTCAAGTTTCGAGTGTAACGTTTATTACGTCGTGTAATAAATTCGAAGCCAAGTTGTGTAGAGCTTCTTCTCTTCTTTAATACTTTGAAATTCGTTGAGAGAACCATTTGCGGGCTGCAGAGTGAAGAGAAACAGCAGCGATTTGAAATAAAGTTCGATCGTTTCGAACCGATGCGATGGGCCACGCTATCTTCGGACCAATTTCAGCAATATAAGGACATCTATCCGAGATGTCGGTCCCTCCAAGTCGGGGCACTTAATCGGTCGGTCATCAATTGTGCCCTTTGTCGGGCTGTTGCTTGCTGCGATTGCGTGAAGGAAGGATACCAGTTTGAAAATTACACGCGGCTCACGCAAATGATTGACCAATGCAAAGGAAATCAACAACTTGGTAACGAAAATAACACAATCGGTAGATTGGAGTTCAATAAATGGCAGGCTGTCGATCTGTGTCAACTCATTAAAGCAGTCACTACGCTACCACAGCTACCAGTTACCAACTACCAGGCGTGTGACTAATTGAGGTTATGTTTTTGCTTCACCGTTTTTTCAGTGAATACTGAAACTGTTTTTTACAGCATTGTTTCTCTAAACACGCGATATGACACAAAACACAACACAAAACTACAAAAAAATGTTTGATTTCTTAAGGAAACCGCATATTAGCGGTGATAATGACAATTGTTAATTATATAGGTTTAGTCGTGAAGACTTTGAAGTCCAGTGCTGGTACTAGGTCACAATTTCATCTCAACAAGGAGCCTGAGGTTGCAAAACCGCGGATTATAAATAATAAGAAAAGTATTTGTAGCAGTAGCTTTGGATATTTAGTGAAATGCTTAAAGTTGTTTTCTTTCCTCACATGTAAGTCCCATATCCACTTATTTGCGTCCATGGACGCCGAGCAGAGTTGTAAAGTCTTCAAATGCGCTCAAAGCCTTTGGTTCTTTGGTACTTCGGCACTTGGCCGCAGATTCGTCCCAAGTTTCGAAGCGGTCGTCGATGAGCAGACCTATTATTATACTTCGAGACCGCCGCTCGGAAGCCAGGGGCGTCTCGGCACCTTCGAACCCGTTTATTATCTCTCCTACCTCGCGTCGTCCACCACGACGACGCTGCGCGCTAATTGTATTTGCTCAGGAGATTTCTTTCGCCTGCCGCAATAAGTTTCACCGAATCATCATCTCACGGGACGAATTTTCTCCTTCCTCGAGTGAAGATGACCACATTGGGTACGTAAATCGAAGCAAACAAGAAGTTTACCAACGTGCTATTACGATTTGTGTGTGCGCGCCAGTACAAAGTCACACAAGACGGAAATTGATTTGTGCATCGTCATAATTGAATACACCAAAGATCATAGATATTAAGACATAAGTACATACAAGATACAAGATTCTCGTAGAGATTAAATGTCTGCGGTTTTGGGCGCCATTTTATTTACTTTGCATCGGACTCAACTGCATAACAGCAATTTCCAACTGGATAGCAGTTCACAGTATAGGTTATGTAGCGTTTAATGGCGTTTTACGTTATTTACATAGGTTAGTTTTAGGTTATGATCCAAAACGAAACGACTTGAGTTTAATTTTACTGTCAGCGTATGTGACTCTTGCTGCATATTGCAACAAAAGGAACAGAAACATAAAGTACTTGAATGCAATTTGAAAGAAGACGAAATGAACTTTTACGAGCGTACGCGCTACGTGCGCCTCCCACAAGCAACAATAACTGCAATAAGTGCGCGGGAAAGAAGCGGAATGTAAAAGAATGAAGGAATGAAGCGCCGTGTGTGCCATTGCGCACGCCCGCCATCTGAATTATTATCGTGCGTCGTATAACCACACGATTTCATACAAAAACCAACCGCATCGCGAGGCTCAGGCGTGTACACCCGTAGGTGGATCACGAAAACATGAAGGAAGTGTCATTATATCGCCGACTGTTGGTGGTTCATTCAATTTTATGTTTTTCATTCATAAAAATCAAACCTTAATCGCTACAAAGCCACATTATTCTTACTTTGGTGGATAATATTTCTAAATTGTCCTGAAATAATCTGTTGGTTTTGTTTCTTTAAAAAAAGGAAGGTAACTAAAGGTAACACAACTTCAAGATGGGGATGGCGTGTACAAAATCTGAACATTTCTCAGGAAGTGATTTTGATTGCTGACGCCGGCCTGTCATCACCATGGGGTGATGCGCGCGCGTCACGTGATGGCTACTAATTACACATAATTGCCGTGATGGGTAGTCTTATTGTTATTGTTAATTATCGTTTTCTATTATATTAGGAAAACGAATAAAAAGTATTTTAATATTTAACTAACGCCATCTAGTGCAGATTTAAGTTCTTCAAACTTAAATAGTAATGTAGATATACACCACTTTATTTTAAGGTTATCATAAAAAACCGGCATATGTTTATCATTTGATGATTTTTATAAGACTTTTTTTGAAGTCATCGAAAGATAAGTGCAATTACACCGTTTTACTTTTAATGTATATCACATTTTATTTTTATTGCATCCGTAAAATATATCATAACATCACAGCGATCTGCGCGAAGCAAAAAGATGGACTAAAAGCGTCGACTGAAGAAGCCGCCATGTTTGATGCCGTGCGCCTCTTGCCGACTACTTTACTTTACTTTACGTTACTTTACTCTGGAAACATAAATATTGCATAAAACTTGTAGCCGGACCCAAAGGTAAGTACGAGCATATTGCGTGGCAGTAGATACCCAGCGAGAATAAAAATAATAAAAACCAGAACGTGTAAAATGTGCATGCACAAGGAAATTCATTGAAATTAATTACGAAATCATTTTACGTTATGTAGGTACGTATTTATTTATCTAGGATTCCAGATTGGCTAGGAATGTTTTATCTGAACGCACTTTTGTTGATAGAGTAAAATATATTCCCACAAAGCACATAATATAACAACAAAGGTGATTTACAGAAATCTAAATATTTTTCGGAAAATGTAGAAGCAAAACTGATAAGCAAAAAAATAATATCTAACTTTAATCAAAACGAATTTATGCAAAAATAATGAGAAATTGTTTTTGTTTCAACCGTTCTGGTGTTTCAACTGTACTCAGTCTCCCCTACTACCAAACCTTTATTTTTATTTTGACCGCTTTTTGAACCCTGGCAAAACTTGAGTCATTTTTAAAATAATTCTTCTTTATTTTCTTATACTTTAAACTCGATTTAAGTAGATTTTGTTATGAAACACTAGTAGTTACCATGGCAACGAAGCTATTACTCATTGAAGTTTCACGTTTACCTCACGTTTATTTATAACCTAAAACAGTTATACAACTTGTGTGGCATTAATTCCATTCACAATTAACACAAAAATTAAATCTAGTAAATATTAAAACGTCACTCTAATATTTATGTTTATTACATAGCACACAGGGTGTTTCAAAACGGTAATATCTTCTTGAAAGTAGTAAATAAATATTTGTTTAATATTTACATATTATCCATCAACGCTTTTTCGCTCAGCCTTCCCACACACGTTAAAAAGGCGCATAATGTTTTATGTGTTTTGTGGCAGTGTGCGTGCGTTATGACCACAACCAGAACCCGATGGTCTGGGCCTCTGACTCCAAAACCAATATGTTTTATTGCCGGCGAGTAAAATTGGTTTACAAATTGAATCCCATCCCTTTCGGGCCGGCCACGGCGTGTGTGTACGAAACGTATAAAGTGAAACGAAATTTATGACTTTCTTTAGGCTAACCATTCGTCAGCTTTTTTGTTTCGTTTCTCTCATTGAGGTGAGCGTTTTATTTTTTACGTTTTCAACACCGCCGCGTTCAGGCCATAACTTATCGTATATGGGGCCCTTCCACCTTTAACGTTCGTTTGTTTATTTATTTGTTTATGCGTTTGCCGTATTGGTTTATGTTTTATTATTCTTATTTTTCAGCCAGCGGTGGCGCATGCGCACTTAACTTTTGTTATGTTTTGTAATTTGTTGCGATGTGTGGGTGACGTATTTGTTTTTTAATTTTAAATTATTTATTTTAGTGTAAGTTAAATTTTAGGTTAGGTTAGGTTATGTTAGGTTAGGTTAAGTTAAGATAAGTTGGTGGGAGAAAACATCACAAGCAGAATTTACGACCACGTTGAGTAAGTTTGAAACATTAAAAACAAATAATAACATATTATGCAAAGTATTGCAAAAGCTTCGATAGCTCGAGCGATTGGAAAATTATGCGCAATGTATGAAATTTTTATTAGCGATTAATTGCCGCGCACACCGCGCTTTGAGCGTTTCACTCTTGAGTAAACGCGCGCGCGCACGAGCACGAGTTATAAACGATTCAAACTCCCTGCGATAAATAATTGTTAAGTGGCCATAAACGATCGGCGATTATTTTATTCGGGCGACAGATGCCCATTACGACGATCATAATTTCGTAATATTTATTAGTCAATTTTTAATTATCCCGATGTGGAAGATGATAAATCCGATTTCGAATTTGTGCATCCCCTTTGATTTGATGTTTATTACCCTCGGGTCCTAAGTTCATTTGTGTACACATTTGAAAATTGATATTTACGTATGTCAAGTGCAAAACAATCGCGTAAATCGAGTCGTCGTCGTAATTTTTACAAGTTAAATGAAGCCCATCGCCCTTCGCGACCGCCCAACATTGCTTTCCAATTAAAGAGTGCGACGCTCGGTTAATTTTCTCGGCGGCGCGCAGCGGAGGTGTGATTCCGGATGGTTCTGCCAGAAGAGGCGGTGAATTGGTGATGCACACAGTGTCGGATGGCGCCAGCGCGGCTTGAAGACGTTTCGTATTTCACACGTGTTTGTTTGTTGCTCCCCGAGAGACCATAAATCGGAAAAGAACCCACAACACGACGGGGCCACAATCACACACTCGCACACACAGTCTTGGGGTTAGGTACAGATTTTAAAGCCGAAAGCGAGCGAAACGATGCAGAGGAAATGCGAAACAGCCAACACACACTGGTTATTTATTTTCGAATTCATTAGCGTGTTGATTTATTTCTTTTACAAAACTAATAGTTGCTTTAGCCCTAACCTAAAATTATAGGTTATTTTGGGGGTTCAAACAATTTTTTTTAATTGCCCAAAGATGGCGCTACTGAATGTTCTTTAAAACCAAATATTTGGTTTTTCTTAAATATTTTTTTCGCACTTTTAGTAAACATAGTAATACATAGATGGCGCTACTATTAAAAAGGTTATGTTTAGTGTTTTATATACACTTCTTTCTCTGTAATAATCAAATTCTAATTCAAAAGTACAAACCTTACAATTGAGTAACGAAACAATCTAAAATATATTAAAAGATTAAAATTAACTAACGTTTTATTCAACGAACACGTTTAATCGTCTTATAATCTCTTTCTTTTCGAATTATTATTCATTCGAATGTAAATACGTCGTGAAATAAATCAAGTTTATATAGCTATTAACTCATTTACGAATATAAATAACTAATTTAAGAGATAATCAAGTCGGGCAGCGCCAGCCCAGCAGATGGAAATGAAAGAAATAATAAAACAGAGCAAGCACACACCACAACCAAACACGCGTTATTCGTGTAATAATTGTTTTGTGTTTTGTGTGAGAGAGTCGGCGAAGACGCCAGGCGGCACGAACAATTACCGAATGACGACGTCGACGACGAGGAGTAAGTACGTCCCAGTGGAAGTCCATTTATTGTGCGCGCACTGACATTTCGATCTAACGCCTTCTTCCGCTAAAAACGCGACAAGCACGTCCCCAAAACACTTTATTGCGTTCCACGCTCACAACACATTTACATTCTTTTGATACAATTAACATACCAAAAATAACATAACCTCAAAAATGTTTAACCTATGCAACCAAGTGAACATTTGATGAGAAGTCATGTACGCATTTAAGCTGCGTGCAATTTAAAGCTTTAAAGAAGGAAATTCAGTTTAAGGAAAGAATATCTCATTCGGTTCTTACATATTTTAAGTAAACATTTTGTAATGTCCGCTCGTATATTTCACGTGCAAGTGCATGTGAATATGTCGTGTTACGTTTTAATTGCGCTCATGCCTATGCCATGTTTCGCGGCGAACATCATCATCATCAGAATTAACGTTTTTTGAACGTTATAACGTATAAAACGTCGCAAGCGGGCAAGCAAGCGCACCGTGTGCAGAAGAAAAATTGTAATTGCCAGCTTGGATTAATGCACGTCGCGTTCCTTTACGAGACAGAAGGCAATTAACGCTGAAAAAGATGTGAAAAAGTCAAAGTCAAACTTCATAAGCTCCTCCTGGATTACGGTAGCCTTCAAATCATAAAAATCTAACGTAAACGGCGCGCAATTAAAGTAAAAATACGATGGTGGCTTGTTAAACAAAAATTAAGTGGAAAAATTCGTCGTTCTACTTTTCCCCAAGCTTAACTAGACGCTTAACTTAATGTGGTAACTTGAATAATAATCACGACACGTGGACACGCCTTTCTTCTTATTCTTAAACTAAGGAAGAAAACTCGACAAGTAAAAATGTCCTTTAAAATAGAAAAAACTTTAAGAATAGTTATACACTGTTTTAATAATTAAATATCGTGTGAATTAAACCAACATAAATCGCGCTCTTGATTTATTCTAATGACTTTATTTATATGCATTGGCATCGACGAAAGACAACACAAAAAGAATTACGACGCGATAATTTTTAGTTAATATCCAACGCATTAAAAACCGTCCCGTTCGGCATTATTTGTTTTTCGGCGCGTATATCGTTTCCAACGTGTATGCACGATGCGTGAATTATGAATATTTAATAATCAATTGGTTTTTCAAGCCGGACTCGCAGCGTGTTTGTTTTTAAAATGGAAATTAGGGAAATAATTCAAAGCGGGGATGTGGTGCTGGCGCTCTCTGATGTGTCAGGTGTGTGCGGGGATTTATGGACGCGCCCGACCCACCCACTTCCACGTTAATATATTATCACGAAGGCAAAACGTGCTCATTCTTCGGGGGCGCCTGAAGGAATTTTAATGACGCAAGCCTACACACTCGCATTCATAAAATTTTCATATCCACAAGTTTACAGCACAACATAGGTTCATTCATTTAAAATTTTAAACTTTAAAAAAAATTACCATCTAACGCCATCTATACTTTACTTAAAAATTATGACTGTAGATGGCGTAATGTCACTTTAGTTAGTTTAGCGTTGTATAGATGGCGCGTCTAAGTAAATATTTAATTTATTCTTTAACATAAGCCGCATTTTAAGTTATAATTAAACCTTAAATCTTAGTAGAAAATCGCTATAAACATGCTTATCTCAACTGCAAGTGTCTAAACAAAGCACAACACAAAACATTTTGTTTGTTAACTGAGTAAAACGCTCCGAAATTTAGCCCGAAAAATAATGCATGTACACAACGCGCTGGTTTTACATCTCTTTTGATGTTTTCAATGAATTGCGCTAACAAACGGCGAGTAATTTGTAATTTCGTAAAACGATTGAAATCTGGTTACGGTGTGCTGGTTTTCTAGTTTGAATGCCCCTCGTGCGTATTACGTACTTAGTGATTTTTTAACATTACACGTATTTATAAATTAGACGAAGTTTTCTATTTATTTTTGTGTTTTGTGTTTTTCGCGCGGGGCCGACGTATGCTTAGAAGTTAATTTAAAAATAAAAACAATGAAGAACAAATTTAGTTCTTAATAGTTTTATAACTTGTATAACACGAAATGAGTGCGAATCGTAAATTATTGTGTTATCTTCCTAAGCCGGAAACTCAAAACTCAAAAATTATTTATGTTTGTATGTTAATTTTGTAATTACACCTAAGAAATTAATTATTCGTGTTAGAAAATTACAAAATTATATTTTGTACAGAAACGCCATCTATTGTCTGGTAGTGGTAAAATGTGAAAATATAAATTTTGAGGTTATGGTCGTTTTAAGACATTGTGTATGTGGCTGACATTATTTTTGAGGTTTAAATCTTCATAATTTTACAGTTAGCGTGATATTTAGTTGACGTGGTGCAATTTCATCCATCCAACAGCCGGACATCTTCTTCATCTTGTACGAACATCGCTTTACTGTTGGCTTGCATTATGATTATGATAGTCACATTATGAAGATGTCCTGAACATGTTGCCTCACTTGATGAATAGTAACAACACCAAGCTGTGGTAACCGCTAACATCTTTACATTTCTGGAGGAGTTTCGTATGGAATTTTATTCCACGCAGGATACTTGTATCACAGAAAACCTGGTGAGTATTCCTTGCAGACGTGTGAAGAACATTATAATTTGTCTCCTCTTACATTACACGACTAAGTGTGTAAAGTACACGCGTGGTTGGTAATTTTCAGTTGTTCGCCATCACTCTACAAGTCTGAATCATCTCAGTTACTACAGAGTAAACGTCACATTCAGTCATAGATTTTATAAAATGATTTCTTAGAAATGTTAATCTAAAAAAGATGTTCCGTTTCAGCGTAGCAAATCTGAACGTCAGTCATCGTTTTGTCGTTTTGATAGAAGCTAGAAAAGTGGATTATACTTTATGCTTTGAGAGAAATAAAAACTTAAAACGCAAATATCGTAAAGCGAAAGAAATTTCAGGATTCCGTCATCTTCGTTTCAATGTACACTGAAATAAAATGCAGCGAAACGCATCCCGCTGGGTGATCACCGACGGGCGCGCATCGCGTGTAAATTACATCTTAAGTCGGCTGCGATGGGCGCACATCACCAACAACAACTCATGAGCGGATATTTGATATATTCATAATCGTAATCGTAGATGAAGATTAAGATTGTGATGAGAATGAAAGCATAACGCTCATAACGCTTATAACGATTTGGTGAGATAAACAATCCGATAGCGTTGTAATTGTAGAAAATTTTAAGGTTAGAATAGTGAACACTTACATTAAAATTGTTTGCATTTTATTGTTTAATTAATACAAAACGAGCGACGATTAAAACAACTAATTTGTATAATGTTTGCAGAATGTAATAATGAAAATAATGAAATGCATTGCAATTGTTTAATTAGTTGAATACCACGCCGACAAAACAAACAAACATAAACAACAAAAACAAAATCGTACAGTAAGGTTTTGTTTTTAACGAAAATTAATATGAAATGTTTAGTATTTGTTTGTTGATGATTTTATTTATTGCAGATTGTATCGAGCGCAACAATGTTCAGAGTTGCAATCAAAGCGACAATAAAAGTTACCAGTGGTCAGTTGTCGTGGTTGGGCACTGCTGGTGTCCGGCAATACTACTGGTATTGTCGTAGTGCCGTCGCCTGGATAAATATTAATTAAATTTAACTGTTTTAATTAAATAAATATCACGCAGCGCACCCGAATGGGGTGATGGCTTTCTACTCCACGCGCCGAAGAGTTGGTCCTCGACGGACGCCGCATGTTCATATCATCATTATCGTAACAAATTGTAAAATATTGTCAATTCTAATGTCGGAATAGCTTCTGACTTTAAGTTTACTTCTTCTGTATTTAACTGCAGACCGCAATGAAGGTTTCTTTGTACGATTCGTGAGTCGTTCTGATAATTTCCGCGAAAGCACCATGATAATTTGTTTTATCTTCGTACCTAACCTAAAATAACAACACATATTAAATTAGTAGTTTATTTTGTTTGTTACGGAAGTTAAAAATTGTCATTTGTGGAAAGAAATGTTAAGGAATTTATTTGGTTTTTATCGATTTGATTACATAACCTAAAAAGGTTAGAAAATATTGAGAACAAAAAAAAATAGTTTTACGAGATATAAAACGTAATATTCTGTCTTTAAACGCACATAAACTAAAGTTAATTACGCATTCGTGTTAATCGAACTTTATGACGAAGGACCGCGCACATTAAACGTCGGCGATGCATATCTGCTTCCTCAATAATCCTAATCTCTTTGTCGACGACTGAAGCTACAAAACTGTCGGTAAATGTTTTATATATTTATATCGATGCACGGTAACGATGTTACCGATTTTCTTTTTCTCGGTAAACGCGCTGATACTAGACAGAAGAATCTCAGTTGTCGTTGCTTGTAAAGTGCGGTGATTTTATGCCGGCGTCTATCTGATTTTAATTACTTAATAGCCGGATTGATTTCACAGACCACAACAACAAAAAACAAAACCTACAAAACATCCAAGGCACACTTTGTGTCTTCTTTTTTTTTAAACAACAACCAATTATAGTAAAGAACAGTTTGTTTACTTTTTAAAACAAAAAATTGTTTCTTGAATTTAAAAAAAAACAAAATTTTGCGTCAATAAACATTACCATCATTCATTCAAAACCGTTATTATGTCTGGTTTTATAATATAACATTAAAATTATCTTGGAGTATTTATACTTTGTGTAAATATCAACAAAATAACTCAATAAAACCATCGCAGTATAAATTTACCCACCGTCACATAAAATATAAACGGCAATGTTTTATTTGCATTCTGTTTAGCATTTTTATCATAAAATTCTGCTTCACTTCCTATATAATTTTTTGTTTGTTGCGCGCTTCGCCGCCTTAAATGTTTATTTCGCCACCGGTTTTATCTTAATTTCGCTCTGCGCCAAAGTGTTATTTGGCTTTATTTCAGCGCAAAGCTAAAGCGTTCTAAAGGTGCCTTAATTTCGGTTTACGACGATGGTCATCCTTATTTTCATGGCGGCGTGGTGGTGCATTATAATAAAATTTTTACAACCGGAATTTCGTACAGAGCGAAATTATCTCGTCGCCGGCCAGCGAACCGATTGCATCGCGCGACCCACAACAATATCGTTTATTATGCGGCGATTATTCACGCCGCTTTTATTATATTTGTTTTTATGCGTTTGTGGTGTGCGCTGTAATTAATTTTTGCTTGATTTTGTGACGTCCACATTATAGTATCTTGTTTCCTGAAAATATCTTTATCTTTTCGGTTTAAGCTTTTTTTACCAAAACATTTTTATTACTTGGCGTTTAAAGTAAAAATAAGTTTGGGAATTTATTTAATTTTTTAATTTACAGGAAAGTAATGTAAAGTTTGTTTGTTACACTAAAGAGTAATACTGTTTTACCTAAGGTGTACCATGTAAGGCCATGTTCCTTTGAAGGCCATCTATTATAAAAGTCATTATTTTATGGTACAAATGAAAAAAATATTCATTTCTCTCTGATATTGGTCAAAATATTTGGCTAGACAGTTGGTCAAGGGCCTAGGGTATATGGGCTTTACTAGGAACATTTATAATTAATGAAAATATGAATAAAGCGATAGATTCGTTATATCAAAGTAAAGCGTAATGTGTATCAGTGCGGTGAATAATTTTGAAGATGTCCCTTAGATGTGCGGGGTTTAGAACACTAAACAACCCTAAACGTCACAACGGTAAGCGTGGGCTCACTGTACTTAGTTTTTAGTTATAAACTATATAAAAACTAAAAAAAAACTTTTCTATTATCTAAGGAAACGTCACTTCTCACACCCTATAAATTGTGTTTAGTATTTTATTGGGTTTAGGGTTGTTTGCTAACAAATAATTTTTTTAGGTTAGATTGTAACACTGTTAATGATTTGCCATTATCACTAGAAAATAATGGTTTTATGATTTTGCACCCTTACCTCCAACCAAAGCCTGGTTGGAAATAGAAATAAACTGCAGGTTGATTATAACTTTTAAGAAAAGGAGCAAAGATATTCAATGATCTAGGCAATAAATAACAATAAAACGCAGCATCGGCTATCGCCATGGTCCGAAAAAACGTGCGATTCTGAGAAAAGTTTTCGAAAGAGTTAAATATGTGGGATGTGGGTGCTTTAAGTAATTTTTATCGCTCGAATCAGATAAGCGGCAGAAAAGTGAGTTATAATACGAGCGCCAAGTTGTTCTCAAGTATATGCTGGGCGACGTCTCAGTTTCGTGGTGTATGATGCGTACAGGTTAGTACTGGTTTGGTCTTCTGGTGTTTTTGGACCATCAGTGTCCGTCCGTCCGTCGAGCAGAAGATGACAGCATGCGGTGTGACCTATGACATGCGAGGTGCGCGCTGCGCTATCTTGATTCCGGCACACACGTAATGGCATTCCGTCTGTCCATTCCAATGGACATCTCACGCAGAACACGAACAAATTTGTTTTACATACTGAATGTTTTAAGGGTTAAAGGAAAACTATATTATTTTAGGTTAATATATCTAAGGTTAGATTATAGATAATTATAAGAGAGTTAAAGGTATTCTTATCATTTATCTTATACAATTTTATTTTATTTTTAGTGTAGAAATCAAATAATCGATTAAATTACATTATATATTTTATTTTTACGGTAAGTATGTATATTTATTAAATATTTTAATACCCTGTATAGTAACACTTGCTTCTGACTTGTATGTTGCAGCTACCACGCAGATACAAGAGAATATGAGATGATATCAATGAAATATTGCATATCTTCTTGCATTAACTTTAACTTTTTACAAGTGCATCTTTTTACCAAATTTATTTAATTTTTAAATCCATTTAAACCGTTAAAAAAATATCATTGGAATGAAAACAATATTATCGTTTATTAAGGTTTTAACATGAAAAAATTATTTTTACTTTATTTTATTCCTGTAGACGTAAAGTCAACTCAAAGTTGGTTGAATAAGATAAAGATGTTTTCAAGAAACAAGATATCTACTATAATATATTATAAAACGAAATAAAAATGAATTATAGGCAAAAAAAATTACAAATAAATTTAGACACTTCATATAGAAAATTGAAAAGTTGTGATTATTGTATCAAATCACGGAATTAAATATATATAATATAAATATATAAATAACAATAAAAACTAAAATCTTATTGGATTTTGCAGTATTTACTTTGCATTTGTAAAGCAATTGTGTAAAAAATAACCTAACATTAACCATTATTAACAAAACCTCATAAAACCTACTCGTGTCGATCATAAAACTTCCCTAAAACTACCAAAACCCTAGACTTCTAAAAAAGTCATTTGTAGGGTGAGAAAAAAGCAGAAAACATAAAAATAAGGTGTGATTTTTTACGTGTTTTGTGCATTTTTTATGTCGAGATAAACTAGTACGTAACATCTAACTGGCATGAAATGGGTTTGACGTTGTAGGGTCGTTGTCGCTGTCGAATGTCGGCAATAAACGTCTTTGTCTGTTTGGCATTGCTGGTTTTGGCACAGACCATGACGACTGGCGCCTAAATGACCTGCCCGTTAGTCTGCCCCTCGGCACATAAAAGCCAACACAACCCTCGGCTGTTCGCCTTCTCAGTTCCCTGTGGTATCAGCTTCGGCGCATGCACGCACGATCGAATGTTTCCAATATGATTTCATGCTTTCTTCCTTTTACATCTAGGGTTGCTGCTGGTGGTACAAGCATCGCATTCGGCTAGGTCGCATGTGCGCTCAGCTTGGAGGGCGGGTGAAAGAGATGCGCGGTCTGCACGCCAGGAAACGGGATAGGGTAGGTGTCAAAACGGCTCTAAATTGGCTCAATCACGTGCATATGTTCCGGCTAACCGGGAGCGCAAAGAACCCGAGCGTTATCCAAGAGTCGGGCGACTTAAGGGGATCTGGTTTCATCAAGTAAAGAAGATTATTTTATTTTATAAAGAAAGTATACATTTTAGTTAAAACATTTTAAACATTTTAGTTGAAGTCATCTAGTTGTCAATGAAACAATTGAATATCTAATACAATGGGAATTATTTTGTTTTCAAATTTGTTTACAAAATAAAACAAAAACCTAACATAACCTAACACACCAAAAACATAACATTGACATGGTGTAACTTGTCAACATGTCTTATTTTTTTAATTTTTCACAACTTATTTACTTCAAGGTTTTGATATTTTCCATTTTGTCATTTCAGCGACCATTTGAAGACTGAAGACTTTTGTGGCTGACGGCTTGACGAATTCGTGCGCCGGATTGAAGTCGTCGTCGGGACTTTCAGTCATTGATATACCACAAGTTTGCTCTCACTCTAGCCGAGGACCCTTTGACATCATCGCCACTGAGCACGTTGATGTTAGTTCCGCATCTTCAATGACTTCTGTGTGTTGAAACACAACTGTGCATGTTCCACATAGAAATATCGAATTTCAGTTAATGTTTTCTATACTCCTGCGCTGTTGTTTGTGGTGTAATGTGGTCTCTTGGCGGTGGTGCCGGCGTCTGTGGCGTTTAATACTTTTTGTGTTCACTTCTTTGTTTTTCGGCAAGTGGGAAACCGCCTGGCTTGCGTCTTGTCTCAAAATTCTTCCCGGCGTTTTGGGCATCTGCTTTGAAGGCTTTGAAGACTGGGAATAGAGATATTGAATGAAGAGTGGTGATGATTTTGTGTCTTTTGGCTTTAAGTAACATAAAACAAACTTTACTACATCACACGTACATTTTACAATTATGTTTGGTAAACGTGTTTTGTTTTATTTACAAACAAACAACAGTAAGTGGTAATGAAATTGTTTTAGAATTAAACAAACGAATTTCAATTGTTTTCAATAAGATTTTATTGATACTCAATTGTTTTTCAATAATATCTTTACCATAAGAAATATTCTAATTCTTAATTATTTTTTTTTCCGAGAATTGTGTCCACATTTTAAAAAAGTTTTGGTAACATTGGCATGTTTCTCTTTGAAAAAATCAACAAATAAATCATAAATCCTCATGTATGTTCATATTTCATCAGGGATCAAATAAAGTGACATAATACGCGTTAGGATTTGCGTCTCTCGTCTTCTTGTGGTTTGAAAACTCAGCAAAGACACACAAAAAACACAGAGAATCGGAAATCTCATATGTCTCAAAGGCGAAGCGAAGCGCGCCGTGGCTTACCCTGGCGCTTTATTAAAATGACAAGCCGCTAAAACCCGACTTTCATAAATAACAGCAGCTAGAGCACCACAACAAAACGAAACACTTGGAAAGTCGGAATGCCAAAGCGACACAGTTCGCTACACGGATTTAGAGCACGTCCCTTGTCATATTAGGAATTTATTACTCGTACGACGTCTGTTCCATGCAACATTACCCAAAATATTAGAAAATATATGCGCGGAAACATGAAAACTACAACCAAGCGTAATTCCATAAAATTTTAATACAAAATCTACCAACCAGCGCCATCTACGCTTACATTTTGTAACTAACAACTTAAATCCATCAATAAAACAAACGCATAAATTCTTGATATCCTTACTCTGGTTCGACGCCAAATGCCAATGCGCGAGTTTACGCATTCGTCGAGTTTTTACAACCAATTATACGCCGCCGAGAGGCGCATTTATCTAATTAATTATGTAAGAAGTGGCGAGTGTGCGCGTTATATGCATGGTCATCAAGTTCGGCGCGCGTTAAACTGCTCCACTGGGAAGAGCAGAGAGCGTTAATAAATGTGGCAGCGCGAAAAATGTCCATTGAAAACTGGTCATCCGCTGATTCGCTGATTGCACGCTTGATCAATGACGAGTCCACGCGACGAATAACTCTTATAATTATAAGCGGCTGTAAAATATGCACTAAAATTACGCACGACATGATTTAATTGGCTCGGAACGAGCACAACCCAACAGCACACTACCCACACGGCAGAAGGATCAAATGATCAAAAGCCATTGGAATCCGCGTGTTACTTAAGTTGGAAAAAATTCATCAACTTGATGCTAACATTTATAACATTCATTAAATCTTCTTTTTTTTTTAAGATCTTTGATTTGAGTGACATTTTTGTCATCATACGTGCCATGACATTTTTAAACATCCAAACACAACAAGGACATCAAGTATCATCTTTTAATTTATTCGTGAATTTAAAAATATAAGTATAAGTATATTTACTATAAGTTTTGTCACAAAACAAATGCATTTTGATAGGAAACACCCAAAAACAATTGAAGTGTTGAGGTAACAAAACTTTGAGATCAAAACCATAACAGTTTGGTTCGTAAATCATCAAACAACAACAAAACAATTGAAATGTGTTGTTATTCTATAGGTTTTCACACAAAACAATTGAATTCACGATGAAACCATCCAAAAACAGTTGATGCGGTGTGATATTCTGAATAAAACAACTTTAGTTTTGTTTTGAAACAAATCAAACTAACTAAGTTTAAAGAAGATTAGAAATATTTATGATCTTATAACTAAAATAATAATTACAAAAATAAAATTGTCTCGCCACAACCCCTGTGTACGACTGTTCCTGCGTGACTTGTATCGTTGTCAGGGTGGGAAAACTAGTGGTGCGCACGTCGCTCGTCGACGAAGAGCATCCGAAATGCTTTCTATCATCGTTTGCGCTCATCCATAATCCGTGCGTGTGCGCGCGCGCGTTTATGGGGTGGGCGCTGAAGGCGGAGCATATCGATCGCGCCAGGCGTGGCTTGGTGAAGCTCTCAGCATCCTTGGTCCAGATGCCGGCAGCACGAGAGACCCGCTCGCCTCGTTCTGCTACCGCACGAATGTCGCAGTCGTTTGCGTCGCACCGTCGGAAAGTTTGGCGCCTAGATTTTCGGCACCTACCACTCTTCATACGCCACACGGTGGTTGAAAAAGTGCAGTCATCAGTGTGCATTTGACGTACACCCCAAGAGGGTCTCGTGTGTTCCAAACATCCACACAAAATTACCAAAAAACAAACAGTATTTATGTAATAAAACTGAAGTGAAATCATTAAAAACAAATAAGGGCGAAAGGGGTTTTTACTTAATTTTATTGTGATTAAAAAAAGTGACAAGTCAAACTTTAGTGCATGACATTTGTTTTATTAGTGCAAGGATACACACTCAATAGTTTATAACTAAGGTAAATTTTGTTTTTATTAATTATTTGACAGATGATTAGTAGTGCCATCTATATTAAATTGCCATGTAAAAAATAAATCCACAACCATTTTGTTTCTGTTTTGTTTTTAATATTTGCTGTACAAGCAAAACAAGTTGTGTTTCTTGTTTTTTGTTTTGTTTTGTGTTTATGTTTGTTTCTTATCAATTATCAAGTTAATGAACTAATTTTTCAAAGTTAAATTAAAATGAAAATTTATTAAAATTACCATCCGTAATAGATCCGTCTAAATATAAAATGACTTGGATTATTACCTAATTTATGGCGCTCATTCATACCTGTTGTGGTTCTTTGGGCAGACAAATGCACACCTTCAGTTAAGCGACTCTAAACGCAACCACGGATGGCGCAGCGCCGGCGATTTGAGGTCTTGTTTTAATTAAAACGATAGGCATCTTGTAAATAAGCACTTTTTCCTTTTATTCATTCTTCGAGCTCACTTCGCGTCTTACGTCGTTTGTTTCCGCACCGACAACGATCCATCGCACATTAGTTCTCGTTTTAGCTCGTTTTAACTTGTGAGGCTTTTATTTCATTTATTTTAATTGATAGAAATATACCAACTACTAAGGCTAGAGTCTTAGAGTATCTACACTCACGATTTTATTTTCAAAACAATGCACTTCCGGTTTTTAAAAATTAAATCATTTATGATTTAAGATGTCTCATAATTTTACTTATTTTACTTAAAGTATACAAATAATATTTATTTTGAAAACAACTAAAGTTTAATTATTATTTGTTAAATATTTTAATAATTTGAATATAAATTTTATTTTTTATTTAGTTTGTACATATTTAATGTAGGCAACACAATACACATTAGGATTTAATACACAATAAAATTTAATAATTTCATTAGGTAATTATCAAAATTAATTACAATAAATTTGTGCTTTTCTTAATTTTTCATTAAAAAAATGAAAATATAGGTAATGTTTTGTTATTTTATCATTTAAGGTTAAAATAATTTAAAGCAATATAATTGGGCTTATTGTAAATAAAGAAATTACAACTTTTTTGGTTTATTTAATGCGAAAATATTGAATAATAATAATACATGTTAGTTGTGACACATATTATTTGTCTTTTGTTTTAAGTTTATGGTAATATCATAGAAATAATGAAAATTACAAACAAACTGCAATTGTTTCAAACCTAATATAAAACAATTGAAGTTTTAGAAACAACATTTCAGGATTTATATGGTTTTCATAACTTTGTTGTAAATATAACGAACAATTATAAGCAAAATTATATTATATAGTATGTAATATATATATACTTTATTTTTATTTTATTATATAAAAAAACCATAATAATTAACATAAATAAAGAAATTAACTAAACACATATCCTAATAAAGGTGAAATATAACAAAAATTAAAAGATAAAATGTTCTGTTTTGTTTTCTTTTATTTCTATTTATTTAGTATCAATATAGGCAACACAAAATACATAAATTGTTCTGATTTCTTATAAGAACATAAAACATTATTTATATAAATTAAAAAAAAATATATATATATATTGTAAATATAAAAAATAAAAAGTTACTGCAAAAAACAATTAGTAATTTTTATATTTTGGTATTTTTTGTAAATATGAAGAGTAACTATATGCAACTAGCTTTACATCAATTAATCATCATTTAGATTAAAATATAGGCAACCTTAAAAACGTACATTATAAGAAATTTAAAAAAAAAGATTAAATAGATTAATGATTATTATCATTTATGTTTTATTTAAAACTTTATTGTTAACAAAATAACAAAACATCTAAGTACAACTATCAATTACTTACAAGCATAGGTATATCCTCATGCAACCATTATTTTTTTTAATTGCACTGAGTTTTTATTTGTGAAATATTACCGTACATGTTCAATTGCGGATGTTATTCATAACACTAGCAATTGTTCACTGCTCATTCCAACGTATGATAATCATTTGTAACGTTTTGAGTACCGGAATGCACCGGCAGTCCGCAAGACACAACGAAATTATGCATTAATGAGTTAATTTGTTGGCCACAATGATAACGCCCAAACATAAACATCAACGTGTAATCATAGATGCAATCCTCGACTTCGTACACTTATGATACTCTCATAATCGAGCGCACAAGAAAACAAAAAGGGTGAATAATTTAGACGCGCAACGTTGCATTCAAACTTTACTTTGTGATCAAGCGAGTAAATCGTCCACAAAATCATTGACATCATTTTTAAATTTCATTTAAACACGTAATTTTAAAAATTAAAAAATTAAATTTAAGGTATGCAACCCAAAATACTTTAGTTTTTTTAGTGAGTCATTTTTGAATGTATAGAATTGTTTTGTTCAAATTAACGCCTTAATTAATTAATGAGACATCCATGAGTCTCGATGATGTTAGGTAAAGTTGCAATTCCGCGAATTGTTGGCGGTTTTTGGTAAATTATTAGGGACCTAAACTTTGACAGAAACGAACCCACATCCTAGTCAAGTGCTTCCCACAAAACTTGACTCAAATTCTTTAGAAAATGATTTAACAAAATTCACACCATAATTTTAAGATTTACTGTGTCAACTGTTGAAGTTTGTTGAATTAAAATTAAATAAACCGTACACGTTTAATGCAATTAGTTAAACTTTAACTCAATCTCTTCGAGTGCGCTGTAATCGAAAGCATTCGAGTAATTACAACATCAATTAACGACCGAACACCATCGGGGACGCTCGCGGATGAAATGTACCGATTTATTACCTGTGATGCTTGTTGGTTTTCTCATTCTTTCTCTCTTGAAACAAACAAAACAAACAAAACAAAGAAAACAAACAAAACTATCAACTAGGACGCTTTAAAGACATTTTAGTCCTACACACATTTTAGTGTTATCAATTTGCAAAAAATGACAGATGACACCAAAAATAATCGCATAAAACCACAGAATTGTCTCGCACTGGTAAACATGTTGCAAGTTGCAACACACTTGTCGGACTATTTGTAGGAAATTTGCGTTTTTAAAGGAAATTTAGTCATTAAAAAGCATTTAAAACCATTAATAAATGTTAAAAACAAGTTGGTCGGTTGTTATTGCACATTACACAAGTTTTATGCACGGCACTTACGCATTTAACATTTGTTCAACTACTTGAACTACTATTTAAACATAATTGTGAGTGTAAAACGAAGTTTTTGAATTTGTAATTAGTAAGTTAGACAAATGACGGCACAAAAACATGTATTTTCAATTTGTGCGTTTAATGTATGTGAATTTAAGTATACAAATTGCTTAAAAACTGATGTAATCTGCACATGAATGACTGATTTAATCATAACACAATCATTTTTTTAGTTACGTTTTTGTAATGAACAACATTACCAGTAATAACTTTGTAACCTTTGAGTAATACCGCTTTTTGATAAGATTTTTTGTTGAAATTTAATGAATTACAACATTAATTACTTAATTTATACTAAACTTGACCTGTTTTATAAATCAAATTAACATATTTTTAAGTTTTTAAATTAAAAACGTGGAACCACTATAGGCAACTTTACTTACACAATTTTTTACATTATTTTTTTTATTAAAAAAAAATTAATTTACCAGTTATTACATGAGAGATATATTAATATATTACATAAATGAATTAATAATAATAATAATTATAATAATAAATAAAAAATAAAAAACAAAAAGAAATTTTGTCTAAAAATTGTAAAATTCAAATATTTTTACAGTTTTTTTTTTTAATTAATAAACAATCAACAATATTTTTAATAATAATGTTAATACTTTTAACAATAGTGGTTATTTTTGATAAAAATGTCACAAAAACCGTGCAAAAAGTCTGAATGTAAAGTAGGCAACCCAATCTACACGTTATAACCTTAAATTATCGTATTTTTAAAATTTTAATAATAAAATTAAAATTAAACGTTATATTTTTTGTTTTTAATACAAATTGTTACGATAAAATATAATTTATTATTAATAAAATTACTTATAAACAGTTTTAAAACTGTAAACTCGTCTTTTAGTATTAAATTAAATGTTCAATTAGCAATTGCCCATCATCAGCATGAGCAGTAGCACGATCTGTTGTGATTAATACCCGCTAGTGCAATTTGAGCACAGCGTCGTTTACGTGTTTTAATCTAACGTTATTATAAACAAATTGAAATCTCTAAACGGACCGCCGCCATTACGGCGACAAGACGCAATGAGTAATGAAGTGGTAAAGTGGGACATTAATACATGTCGCTTGAACCGATCGATTCAATTAACCATCCGCTAAATTGGTAGAAATTAACAAACTCGCTTCTGGAATTTAATATAAAGTTGATTTTTGTTTTTTACCATCTCAGGTAATAACAAGTATTAATGTTTGGTAATTAATTTCCGTAAATTAAATTACAGATAAATACACCTAGATAAGAGTTGCTAGTCATTTGTTTATATTTTGATATTTATGTTTAAATATTGCAAATATTAGTTGGAATAATATGTGGGATTAATTAATGATTAGTGCTTAGTATGCTTAATGAAGTGATTTGTTGCAGGACATGTTAAAGGAGCGCGAGTCCGTTGAGCGCGGCGGCAGCTCGCCGTGCTCGAGTGTGGGCGGCTCGTCTGGCATGGAGCTGACGACGTGCGGCGGCTGCGGCGGCCGCATTCACGACCGTTACTATCTTCTAGCCGTCGATCGACAATGGCACGCCAACTGTCTGAAGTGTTGCGAATGTAATGTTCAACTAGATTCGGAACTGACGTGTTTCGCACGTGATGGAAATATTTATTGCAAAGAAGATTATTATAGGTAAGTTTATTAATTATTACTTATAATTAACAATATTATTATTAGTAATTAGTAATAAATGTTGTGTATGTTTATATTATGGTTAAAATTAAAATTAATTTGTTTTGTTTTTTTGTTTTTTTTACGGTCAATGTTAGGCAACACAAATGACACTCAATAAACTTGTGTTATTCACTGTGTAGGGTTTGAATGTTATGACAACCGTTGATATGCAGATAAGTTATTTTAATGGTGACAAACACTATCGGCAAGCGAATCGCTTATGAGAAATTATTAAAAAAGCGCACCGGCTGGTCAAGTTCCACGGAAACTATCATTGCTGTCAAGTAGTGTCAAGCGGCCGTGTATCAACAAATCGGTTCATCCACTAGCTTAGTCCTCATTTTATTATGTTGTCCACATACCTAATGGATAAAAAAATATCAGTCATAGTCCATTTCCCCAAATTTTAATAATTCATTGTATGCAACCCAAAATACATTTTACGTGTTTCTACCTTTGGTAGTACGTTGTGTACATTTAAATAAATTTTACAAGAATATTATTGAATCCTTCAAAATTCGTATTTAAAAGTAACCTAAGTTACTAACTGTATATCATAAGTATAACATTTATGTGTCGGTTGCATTCTTTTCGGCGTTGTGGGTGCCCCTTCGTGCACTTGGTTGCCTTGCTTGCACACCGTGTGCACACACGTCCATTGGACTGACAGCGCACACGGTGAACTTGTCAGCTATTGTTGGTATGGTGGCTCTTTAAAGCTTGAGATCTCTAAGAGCCGATATCGTCATTGTGTGCACTCTGTGCTCGCATTTTGTACGATTTTTTCTATTTTTAGTTTTTGATTGCTCGCCGGTTTTCATTATGTATGTATCAATACAATTTTGATTCAAGAATAAAACTTTTACACAAAAAATCTTGAGTTAATGAGAACAAATTGTATCTTTAACGTCTTCAACGAATGTTACGACACATTCGAACCGTGATGATTGTTATGATTATGATGATGATTGTGTGTAGATAGAGAATGTGTTTGGTTGAATTGTGGGTTGTGCCGACGGAACAGGGCGGATGGGTAAACGTCCACTGGAGCCGGAGGCGCCGCTTAAGTGACAATTTAATTATTGCGCGTTACGCACGTTTATTCTACGCATTCACTTAAAACTCTTTAAATGTTAAATATAAGGAACATAACAAAAAAATGAAAAATTGTTTGGTGTATGTTTGGTTGCATAGAATGCATTTTTTAAGAATAGGTTATGTTCGAATTTACTACTAGTTTGGTTTGTACAAACAAAGCAGTGATAACTTAAAATGTAAAACATGAATGAAAATAATGAATCCTCGACTTATAAATGAATTCAACGCGTTTCTTTGTGAATCGATTCTTGCGCTTCTTTTAATGGATGGACGCGTGCAATAAATACTAAATTCCAGCACATTTCCATTCGTCGACAACAAAGTCCACAACACCTGTTTGCGTTCGCATCGTGTGTGTGTGTGTGTTTTCGTTTCGAACGGGACGCAAACCGAAAAAGAAAATCGGTAGAATTTTAATGAATCAATACCAGGAACAAGGAATGTTTCCTCATTATTTCGTCTTCCATCCATAACCGCGCCGTAATATATAAAGGTAAAATTTATGTGTTCTTCTTCTGTTCTGGTCTAGGAACGATTTAGATCTCTCGTATAATGACTTCAAACTCTTCCATTCAATCCCATTTACACAAGTTGAGACAACGTTTCCCATGTGGCCAGCTGAAGAAAAACAAGGAAGCGAAAAGTGCACACCACATATATAAATAAATGTATTGGTCGCGCGCTTTTTTCTCTTTTCTTTCCTACCGTTTTTGCTCCTCCATATTCAAATAATGATTGTGTTAAAATAACTAGATAACAACGTCGTTAGTCGTTCAGAGTTGAGAAGAAAAATGTGAAACCGTGTCCAATTTGTTACATATCAAACAAAGTTGTATCATTGTATCATTGTCGGATTGTAGTTGTAGCATTCAGCTGTAACTCAACCGACGTTAGATATTAGACAAACCGTTGCGAAGAACGGGTAGAGAAAAAGTGCAAAGAAAGCAAAGAACACTGATTGCAAAAAAAATCACGGCGTAGAATTGAAAAAAAAAAGTTGAATTCGCTGACGCTGGCTGATTCTGACACGGAACGAAAAAGTAAATAAAGTATTTTTACGGAAAACGCAAAAAACTCCTCGTTCTAACGTACACGCTCGCATCACAGACCCGGTGGATGGTTGGTTGGTTTAGCTGCTGCAACTGCTGCTGCAAAGAAAAGAAAATCTACTAATTGGCTTCCATGTTTTTTCCACTCGAAGATTCCCTCGCCGTCGCATTCTTACGTCGCGCCGCGTTCGCTTCGTTTCGGCTTGAATGACGAAAAAAGCGGCGAAGAGTTGTTGCGAGCAGAAAAAATAGAATTTATGACTAACTTTCAACTAACTAATTGGATTTCCGAATCGGAGCGCGGCGCGCGCACAATAAAATTAAATTCGTGTAACACGCCGCCCCTCGCCGACTCAAAAAAAACCAACGTTTTTCCAAAAGTTTTTAATTAATTCCGGAACTTTTTCTTTATTTAACAGTTTCTAACACAACGTGTTATAAAAACAACAACATTTATTAGTATTGTGCATATAAAGTTGCCTACGTTATATTTACAAACGTGATTTTTGATATAACGCTTGTTATCAAAACATTTTTTTTAACCCAAACGTAAAGTGTAAATAATAACACGAAGGGTTGTAACAGTATGTAAACATTTTGGTTGCTTTGCTGTGAATTTATCAAGCTCGTAAATTATGCAGACAAAATGTTCCATTATGTCCTCGTCACAACGAATATATCCTACAATTGTCCGTCCGGGTCGATTTTCTAGATTGTTATGTTGTCCTGTACGTACCAAACAAAATGGTTTTACATTGTTCTATTGTTTTAATTGTGTTCCTCCCTAATAAACAAACGTGTATTATTAGTTGCCTACAACAAACACTAAACAATACATAATATTTTGTTTATTTCGTTAAGCTTTAAATTAAATTTAAAAAAGTGAAATCTAGTTACAAAAAATGACTTAATAAATATGATTATAATCAATATTATTACCAAACAGTAATGAAATCAATAAATTGCGCTCCGCTTAACAAATCGCGCAATTTCGTTTGAAATATGCTCCATCCACTGCATCAGCAACAACTATTCCTATTTATTAGCAATTTGGACGCGTTTTTGCCTCTATGAAACGGCAATAAATGTGGTAATAGCGCATAATTTGATAGACTTGATTTGATAGAGAGGTGCCGACAAATCAATTACGCGCCCGACACGTTGGCGTTCATTATGCAAATTCAATTACACAAAATTATATAACATAACGTCGGACATCGCACACGGCGCTAACAAAAAAATACGAGGTGCACATGCATTTAGGCGGCAAACAAAAGGCGCACGCGGGGACAAAAAGTTCGTTAAAATAAATTGATTCTCGCGCGCACCACGGCCGCGAAACGTGCTATATTATTATCCGCGCTTTGTAGGATTTTTTATAATCATTTTCAGCGATACAACACAACATGTGTGAAATAACTAGCAAGAAAACGCGCTCGTTAATACGGAATTATTGAGTATGATCGTTTTTATCGTTTGGTTTCGCTTTTTTTGGCATCATATTGTTTAGAAAATTAGATGGCATGAAAATAACGACGTGTACCATGGTCACAGTTTTTCGACGCATTATAGCATCATGTAATTTATTGTAAGAGGATTATTAGTCTCACAAAATAATATTTAAGTACAAAAAAAGGAATTTTGTACTTGTAACGCCATCTAGGTTTTGATTGTTAAACTTTTTTTTTACACACCATGTAACCAAGTATATTTTTGCTTTTTGTAAATTTCCTCCTCTTTCTTCTTCCTCTTTCGTTCTCCATCTCCCCGATTATTTTTTCTTTCAATTTTATCACTAAACGTTTCTCGGTAGCTTTCTTTTCTTTCCTTTCCTTCTCCCTTTATCTTTCTTTATTTTCTTTGTTTGTCTTCCTCTATTGTTTCTTCTCGTTCTTATTTTCTTTTTGTTTTCCTCTTCATTCTTTTTGCTCACTCTTCATCTTTCTGTCATTCTTTAGTCTTCTCTCTTCTTCTCTGTATCATCCCCTGCAAATAATGACAGTATATTACATTAGTATATTATTATTTACAACAAAACATAGATGGCGTTGTGCGTTTATTTTATAAATACTAACCCATACATAACCTAATTGTGGAAGACATCCATCAATAAGTATTTGTTATGCAAGCAGTAATTGAATTGCGTTCATTAATTAGTATTAATTAATAATGTATGTGTGGATTTTTTCTTCTCTGCAGGATGTTCGCCGTGACGAGATGCGGCAGATGTCATGCCGGTATATCGGCAAACGAATTGGTGATGCGTGCCAGGGACTTGGTCTATCATCTGCACTGCTTCTCCTGCATGTCCTGCGGTATTCCGCTATCCAAAGGCGATCACTTTGGCATGCGCGAGGGACTCATTTATTGCCGGTAATTAACGCCACCTTTACGTAATTTAAAACTATTGATGAACAGTTTGGCTTTTTTATTGTTAGTTTTGTTAATATTAACGTTTGTTTTGTAAAGGCCACATTATGAGCTTCTCGATTTGTGTGATCCTACCAATGATCCGATGGACATGGTATATCGCGGAAGCGAATCACCGGGTTACTATCCGCCTTCGACACCTCCTCATCAACACCATCAAAAAGGCCGGCCACGAAAAAGAAAGATGGGACCCGGTAATGTCTCGCCACCTTGCGGCGGAGAGCTGCCAATGACGATGAGGATGGCGCAGGCTACTTTAGGTAAGTTTTGGGAATGAATTGATATTGAATTCTTCGATAGACAGTTCGCCATATTATCATTCCGTTTTAAAATGGTTACCTTGATATGTGGAATGCGTTGCTGTTTAGAATGAAGCATAAAGAGTCTGGAAGAATGGAATTTTTATTGTTAGTATCTGTTTGAATGGTCGTGTGATTTGATTTTTTGCACGCCAGCGCCAATCGCGGTTGAGCCGGTTCGGCGCGACGATGAAATTGTTCGAATCGGTATTGGAAGCGATCATGAAATGTTGCTTCACTTGCTCCGTGTCATACCTCATGACGATGATGATGATGATGATCATGAGAGATGGGAAATACGTTAGTAATTTTTACTGGGAAGCGACAAGGAGCATGGGAATACGTTGGGAAACCAGCGATAGAATCAGCGTACAAGGTGCTCCCGACCCAATGGTACCGCCATTTCCCAGCGCTGTTGATGGCATCGATTTTTTGCGCCGTCCTAAACTGGTATTGGCGTTTTTAGCGGAAATCGCTGCGATGCGATTTGTGAATTGAAACTAATAACAAAAACACACGCGAGATGCCTGCGCAAAGACCTATCCATCGACGCCGCGAATGAAATATGCCGGGTTTTTCAGGCTCGCTTATCGTAGTTGCTCGACTCCGGCGAATTGCGATAATTAACAAGAGCGCAATTTAATCGCAATAAACGCGCGCGTAACTCTCACAGGGACGCTTTTATTTATTTGTACGTCGTGGCAATATCAATAAGATATCAATAAAAAGGAATAAGTTATTCGGGTGGCGAGCGCGCCAGCGAACGCGATGTTTATGTTGCTGGTTCCGAACGCGACAACTTTTTGCTCTCGCGCGACATTGCAGCGGATATATTTGGAAAAAACGAAATCGCCGAACGGCAAAAACCACACCGATCCCGCCAGCAGCGAACATGGCCAAGCAATTACGGCGCGCTGCGTTTTGTACGCTAACAAATTAAGCAACCGGTTGCTCTTCGTCGTGTCGCTGAAGATAACAACCTACCAAATCGAACGCGTCTCGAACACATCGAACTAATTTCGTGTGGCGAAGAGTGGCAAAGGGTGCACTCCATCGCTGCTCTGTCGCCATTGCTGCAGGTGTCATTCGACAATAAATAAAATCCTTTGGAATGCGACTGCTTTAACTTTGTTTTGTTTCTAGAGCATCGATTTGCATCCATAACCTTAAAACCCCACAAAACCAAGAACTAATATTAAACTTTGAGAACCGGCGCAGTCGTTATTTGAAGTTATTTGAGAGCGCAACCAATCGTTCCAAGCAAAGCGTCGAAACACCAATTGGCTACCGTATGCCCGGTTATCCAATCGACAATCTGGGCATACTTTTCATCTGTCAAGCGCATGGTTCCACCGGTGCCGTTGTCGTCGCCGTATTCGGCCACCCACGGGCACCGCCGAAAAGCTATAAATATCCACGCATGCCTTCCTTCTGCATATCTTCGTCACATCCTCACGATTACGCCGGACTCGTTTCGGGACCCGTTGTCGAACGGTTTGTCGCGACTCTTGTGGACGAGACATTTCGTTCTGTTGTTTCGATTCGTGAACAAAACGTCGCGGCGGCGGTTATAAAGCAAAATCGATTTTTAAACCACAACCACCATCGCACACTATCACACCATCACGCTGTGGGATGGGCGTTTGTTTGCTGGTTCTTGTTCGGGTGTCGCTTCGCGTTTTATATATTATTGTCTTTTCAACCTTTTGGTTTCGGGGCACGGCTTTCGGTCGCGCTGTCTGCGAACGTGCGCGCCTTGTGTGAATTTACTGTTAATTGGGTGTTTCTGATCTGTGTTTTACGGTCCTTCTGTTTTCACACACTTACACCGGCGCATTCACACAAGGTGGCGTACTGTGCGTGCTTCAGCCGCAAGAACACAAGCACCGCTGCGACATCGTGAGCTGTTTCTTAGAAATAAATGACCGCGATTCGGTCGAATTGAAAACGAGTGCGCGCCCAGCGCCCACTACCCACAACTTTTCAACCACGCATCGCATAAATAACTATTGTTTACACTTAACTTGTTTTACATTTTAGTGCGCATATAGATCTTACGCGTTGCAATCACACTAAAAATTAATGCCTTTAAAACACACCAAACAACCAAAACATCAATAAATTACCATTGATATTAAGAACCCAAAACAGTCACACACACACAACTTCTATTTCAAACTTACAGCTTTATTTAGTTGTTGATCTTTAAAGAAAACAACGGAATGGTAACAAAGCCTACTCGGATATATAGTTACAAGGCACACTTGATATTAAAACAAAACAACATCAATTCCAACTTCAACACACATATTAAGGGACAAAAACAAAACACTAGTTGGGTTCACAGCAACTTAGTTTTATGAACTAGAATGGTTTAGTTGTCTACATTAAGTGTATTGATCAGTTATATAAAAACACTTCAATTAAAAATTATATTAAACAATACCGTAGTTGTATTGGATATCTTAAAAGAAGAAGCAAACAGTGGTGTAGTGAAAAGTGCCTACTGTTTTCTTGGAATCCAATATTTCGCATACCGCTGGTCATTGCGCATATCAGATAACGTGAGCATACGCTTCGTTCTTCGTGGCGATATTTATTGTCCGTTCGTAATCTGCGTACAAACGCGAAGAGCGAAAGTAATGGGCAGAGGCGCGTCGCCCTCTGCGCAGAAATCACTCGCCGGCAGAAATTTGCTTGTAAACATCGTAATCTCACGCTATTACTTTACATAATTATCTTCAATCTTTTTACACCATATACATAACTCGGGCCGAGGGCACGACGCGCTGATGTGTCTTAATGCCACCTTATTAATTCTTTATTGCGTTCTCATTCAAATCCACCCAACAGCCAGCAACAGCAACCAGCAAGATGTGTCTACAAAGAGTTTATTTAAAGTAAAACCATTACCGCACTCTGACTACATTGTCTCAATGAGAGATTAAGAAGAATTGTTAAACACACTGTGCATGCGCATTATACACGCATTAAGATAACTAAGATGTGTTTAACCATTGCTTACCTTTTATCTCTGCCAGACGCGTCGTCGCGATCGCGCGGCGTGTTATTTGTATTGTCTGGACGCATTTCTGCGTCTGCGTGCTCGGAAGCGCCTCCGGAATCAAACCAGCAGCAACAGATACGCAAACGGATACACCATACTCATGATACGCACCATGAGATCGACAATATTAGTATACAACATGCAAGCGAGCGGCCGCTAATTTCGTAATCTGAAATTTGCAATTTTTATTTACAACCACCAGACGCCGGGCCGCACCAGACCGGAAGAGACGTGCTAACGAGACGCGGAAATAACAACAGGAAAAAGTTGTATGCGCAAACGTGCGTATTGACCAAAACTCTTCAACGCCACCCTCGGAGAGTTTGAGTTGCACGCGACCAATTTGGACTTTGATTTGTATTTCGCTTTCGTTTGCGATTACGTTCACCACCCTTTTAAGATGCGGGGAAAATATAAGTGACTGACTGACTGAATGACACGAAACTTTCTCTTGTTGGAAGTTGGCGTAATAGGACGTTGGCGTCGTATTTATTTAGTTCTGCATACGTTTGATTCGAGTACCCTCCTCTTGAGCTGCTGGGTAAAATAAAACAGGAGCGCTGATGAATGCGAAACGTGCGCCGCCAAGTTGGCCGGTTTGCCTGTAAAGCACAAAGCTAAAGCTGGATGGCACGAAAAACAGGGTGTGTCAGGACTGGCATGACGAAACTGGGCGAGTTTGCGCTGAATAACCCTACAGACGTGCTCAAGTACGTTTGTTTGCGTTTGCACACCCACACCACCAACCCCACATTTGTATTTGTACATATTGATTTTAATTTCTACAAAAATAAAACAATATCTATATCAATCACTCTTACAACCAGCTACTTGTTAGTTGTATGTTAACATAACCTCATTTTGTTTGTTTTATGTCGCAGTAATTGTATGTAAACACTTTTCTTTTATTTGCAGAAATGTTACAAGGGGCAGATCTCTCTTCAGCCAGCATGGATTCTTTGTCGTACGATTCGTCGGTTACGTCGCCAGCATCCAGTACTGGACATCACAATCAACGCTCCAAACGAATGCGGACATCGTTTAAGCATCATCAACTTAGAACAATGAAAACTTACTTTGCAATCAATCAAAACCCAGATGCAAAGGACCTTAAACAACTCGCACAAAAAACAGGACTATCAAAACGTGTTCTTCAGGTAATCATTGATTAAATATTCACCATACCATTTATTAGGTTATGTAAGGTTATGTAACATGATTGTTAATATTTCGAAATTGTAGGTTTGGTTCCAAAACGCCAGAGCTAAGTGGAGACGGAATATAATGCGGCAGGAAGGTTCCCAAGGTGGTGGCGGCATCAATAATAATGGTCAACAGCCAGGGGGTGGCAATACGATACTTGATGGTAGCGGTATGCCTCACCAGACTACCCTAGATGATATTCATCATCACATACATTCCGGCAATGCACAAACGCTGAACTTCGGCGAGATGTATTAACACTACATCGATTATTGTATTCAAAATGGCCGCTTCGCTTTGTGGCGTCGCAAAAACAATGTTCCTTCCCAGATATAGTGATACTTTATAAGTTCAAAGCTTTTTATGTTTAGTTGGCGCGAATTGTGCGAGTTTATTGTAGGACATACGCACTGCGTCGATCTGTCTGTCTTCTTAATCAACAAAACGACAAAAGTGCAATTGCATGTACAATGCATTATTCCATAAACGTATTTTGTAAATTGTTTGTAGATACTATTTATTATTTATTGTATGATAACCGTATAGCTAAGTGCGTATTTGTGGTGAAGTTGATTGAGTAACTCGGGTGGTGACAGTTATGTCACTGAGTTTATAAATGCATAAAAGTTGATGTGTTTGAATAACTGACTGCTCATAGAGTATTATTATGGATTCTATTTAATCAAATTATTACAGACGCGTATAAAATGTTTTGTTTGTAGACAAATGTATGAGTATGTTACGCATTTATTTAATGCGTTGTGATTACTTTGGCATAACTGTACATAAATAAACGAGCACCAATTATAAATTATTTTGTTTTTGATTTTTATTTGACTAACAATTATTGTCTGGTGGTAAATTTTGATTTTTTGTTGGTTAATGTTCAACTTATTTGTGGTTTGGTTCACGTGACAGATACTTTTTAGAACAATTACTAGAAGGTCTTCTTGGCGTTCCAATAATTCTTTTTGTAATTTTTTTATAGCAACAATTAACATTTAAAAATATCCATTATTTTGGTTGTAATTAATTTTATTACAGAAAAATGTAGAAATGAACAATACTAATAACACAAACTGTCATGATTTTTCAGCTAGAACATTTCAGATTTAAAACCAACTTTCAATCCTACGACAACGTTTATAATAATTTATAAAATTGTACATTGGTGCAATCAATATTAAAATACCAACAGTAGGCAGTGTGAATTTCAACTTTAAGGTAGTTGTTGAGGTTATGACATGTTATCAGATATTTATGAATTTTTATATACTTATCCAAGACGTGATACTGCATTGACCCTTAAAATTTGAAATCGATTGACCGTTTATATTCCGAGATATATTCAATTAAAAATTGGATAATTAACATTGGTTGTATAGGACAGCTACTGCTCCGATCCAGTAATTATGTTATAAATAAAAAAGTAACTTGCAGATATTTACCAAAAACTGACAATCATTTAATGCTTTTATTTTATATTTTTTAAAAATTAATTTAAATAATTTCACCGTTTACTTTTTTCTTAATCACGGTTTAAAGTTCAACAATTTAATGAAAACTATACATCGACGGGTCAGACGAGACAACTTGGCAACACTGTACGAGAGTATAAATATTATTTGCGCGGTAAATTCAAACAGACTGATAAATATGTACACAGATTGACATAGAACAATATAGCGGCGTTGCCAAAGTTAAAAATTACAAAAGTGTTGTGTTGGTCACGTCTCCACGAGTACAGTCTTATTAAAAAATAATGGATGACGAAAAGATGTGTGGAAGTTAAAAAGGAAAACGTAGTTAAAGATAGGGTGTAAACATAGGGTGGTCATATCGCAGAGGATTTGACAACATGTATCACGTAGGCCACCTGCGATTTCGCGCTCGTAAAAATTAGGGTTACGAGGTGACGCATAAGAAAAGAAACACACAAAATCAGTAACGTACACTAAAAACAAAAGTTAAGATTGGGGTCTAGTCACGTACACCACATCACTTCTAGATTGACAATTAATTTTAGACGAAAAAGATATAACATTTTACAATAATTATGTAATCGTTTCACTTTGACAGACACAAGACACAACTTTGACACACGTTTAATGGTATAACGACAAAGTGAAACTTACTTTTGAATATTTAAATGCAAGAATTTAAAATTAAAATTCAACCAGTGTTTTCTTCAAATCATTATTTATTAAAACGTGTTACAAAATGTTACAAAGTAAATTATATCTAATCAACAAAAATTAGTATTAAAAAGTCTTTAAATCCTTAATAAAATAAACACTATTCGAAGTACATATGTCCTTAATTTCTAAAGATTATAAAATCCAATATTATCTAAATAAACTTTACCTGTTCAGCAAACAAAACTTGAATACTAATTTTTAATTTTAATTATAATAAAAAAATATATAATAAAAACTATGAAATAAACGCTAAATAAAACCTCCTCAAATAAAATTTATATAAAAAAAACTAAAGAAACGCTTAATCTATTAGTTAAACACACCGGGAAATATTTGGTATCTACGATTTTGGTTATTATTATCATAGTTGTTGGCTTCTCTTCTTATTCATTGCCTTCACCATTGGCGGCCGGGCTTCTTGGGGCAATACTTAGGAGTGTGTGCTTCATCGCCGGTTGCTCCACAAAATTGACATTCAATATCACGCAAAATGGGACAACTAATGACACCACTCATTCCTTTTAAGTAATGACTGTTGTACACGAGTGGCAATTCATCATTATTGTAGCAAAACGTACAGAGTGGTGTTTTAGTTTTTTGTGATTTAAACTTCTGCGGTTGATTAGTTTCTTGATCAGATGTTGTTGGAATCGGTGATTTCCCGCTTCCTCCTGAACGATGTGAAATGTCCGAATCCTGTCTCACACGTTGTTGTGCCATTGTTACTGCAGTTGGTAACTGAGCACTTGATGAGCTTGGCGAAACACACGAAGAACATCTTGGTTCAGGATTTGTTTGTGCAGTTGTCTCAAAAGCACTCAAACGACTTTCATAACCTTTTGGAAAATACAATTCGTACCAGTCGTGAAGAGCTTCGTCGCTTGAATCAAGAAACCAGTTGATTTCTAAATAAAAAACAAAATAGTTTTGTTTTATTTAAATACAACTTTAGTAATTTAATGGTTTTTAGCCTAAAACATGCTTTATTTATAAAGTAAAATAAGCTTACCATTATTATGAAGTCTGTTCATATTTGAATCGGCCATTTTCAGTTTTGGTGTTGTTGAAAGTTGAAGAGGAGTTTTCGGTTTGAAGACTTGACATCAACTGACCAAGAGACAAATAATACTTTGAAACATTGGTTCGTATTCATTGTTTTTATGGTGGTTGTGGGGGTGCAAGGGGGTAACGGAAAATAAACATTACATAGTGCTTTCTTACGAAAACAAATTCTTTGAAAACCAAGCGGAACTATAATATTAAAAATTCATAACAAAAGTAAGGCAATAGAGTTTATAACATTGATATATTTGTGCAAAACATAGGGTTTTGTGCTAAATGTCTTAAAATATTACCTGTACCTGTCATAAATCAAATTTTGTATTCGTTTTGAATGGATTACCGGATTATCTTGAGTATTTTAGAGTATTGTCTTGTTTTCTCTTCACTTTTCAAAAACATGCTCTGTAAATTCTTGGTAATTTTAATCATTTTTGAAATTTCCAAATGCAATATTTCAATATCTTTATTCGTAAATCGTAGTTTTGTTCATATTCTATTTTAGACACTTATTTTTTTTTGAATATACACTTTATCAGAAAGATATGAAGTTTTAGTAATCATTATTTCGCGAATACTTAGAAATATTTATGTTTTTCTGCGGATAAAATCCGTCCGCGGACCGTAGTTTGGAGACCCCTGGTCTAGTTGGTCAAATTTAAAATTAATTACCTTTGATATTTTAATAGGAATAAAAATGGATTATTAAACCAAACCTTAAAGGTTTCAGATCAAATCATATTTATTATTTATAAGGATTTTACACTTTATTTCTTGGAGAATATTTTTGTTCATTGCAACAATTTAACAATCAGAATCACTGACAAGTTTTTATAATTAAAACAGACTACCACATACAGAACGAACAAAGTCCCGAGCAGTGAAAAATGCATTTTCAATCCATGTATAAGCTTCTTCAAACCATCCCATTGCTGAGGTAGCATTGACACCGTCAAATAAACAAATTATTAGGGCGAAGAACAATAGAAAAATCCAAAAATTGCCCATCTAAAAACCAATTGAATAGTACTATGTATTGTATTATCATTTAGTAAAAACGAGAAGAATACTTACTTTGATTTAAATAATTTCAACAAAGGTTGAATTGTTGTAATTAGTGGTAAGTTAAAATAGTGAGTAAAGATTTTTTAATTATTTTATCTTAAGTTATGTTAATGGTATAAGTTTTGTTTGATTAGCGCACGTTAAAAATACGACTTTTGTTATCATTTTGATTTATTGGTGTAGAAAAACAAAGATTGCTGACGTAAGTTGGTGTTTTTAAATAATGTTTTATGAAATAAACTTAACAAACTGACAAGATACCTGAATATGTAAGTACGTTGGTAAAATAATTAAACACTACAAACATTTCATGTCGCAGGGAACTCTTTAAGCCACATAATTATTAGTTTAATTAACAATTATACAGCAACTTTGATTAAAATCAAAATAAAAGATAAACATAAAGATAATAAGTACACTAATTAGTAGTATTTTATTTTGGCTTTCAAAGTTGGACAATTTTTTGATTTTTTGAAATTACGTTATGGAAAATTGCTTGTATCTCCTCACCATATTATCCAATTCTCACGTTCTAATTTTTCAATTATTGCCAAAGAGTTGCTTTTCAACGTATGAACAAATTTAAGACACAAAACATCCCCGAAGTATTTTATTTTGGCCTTCAAAGTTGAGCAATTTTTTGATTTTTTGAGATTTCGTTATGGAAAATTGCTTGTATCTCCTCACCATATTA
>JARJDS010016108.1:0-15460 GCA_030264155.1 Atheta pasadenae | reverse complement strand
TTTAATGTCAAAATTATGCTTAAATCGAATTAAATGCATTAGAATGTTTAAAATGGCTAATTTTCTTTTTTGTTTTTATTAAAAATTAAAATAAATTTGTTTTATATCAAAATAAAAATCGCTTAAAATGCTTTAAAATGCATTAAATTTACTGTTTGTTTTTAATAAAAATTAAAATTAAATTGTTAAAGTCAAAATAACGCTTAAAATGTTTTAAAATGAATTAAAACGTTTGAAATGGCTAATTTTGATGTTTGTTCTTATCAAGATTTAAATTCGTATTAAATCTGTTTAATGTCAAAATATGGCTTAAAATGATTTAAATGCACTCAAACGTTCAAATCGGCTAATTTTGATGTTTTTTTATTATTTATTAAAATAAATTTGTTTAATGACAAAATAACGCCTAAAATACTTTAAAATGCATTAAAACCTTCAAAATGGCTAATTTTGATGTTTCTTTTTATTCAAAATTAATGTAAATTTGTTTAATGCTGAAATAACGTTTAAAATGTTCTAAAATGCATTAAAACGTTTAAAATTGCTAATTATGATGTTTGTTTTTATTAAAAATTAAAATAAAATTAAATTCTTAAAAAATCTGTTTAATGTCAAAATAACGCTTAAAATGATTTAAATGCATTAAAACGTTTAAAAGGGCTATTATTGATGTTTGTTTTTATTAAAAATTTAAATCAATTTGTATTCGTACTAAATCTGTTTAATGCCAAAATTACGTTTAAAATGATTTAAATGCATTAAAACGTTTAAAACGGCTAGTTATGATGTTTGTTTTTATTAAAAATTAAATTAAATTTGTTTTTAGTCAAAATAACGCTTAAAATGCTTTAAATTGCATTAAAACGTTTTAAACGGCTAATTTTGATGTTTTTTTTATTAAAAATTAAAATAGAATTGTATTTGTAATAAATCTCTTTAATGTCAAAATAACTCTTAAAATGATTTAAATGCATCAAAACGATTAAAAGAGCTAATTTTGATGTTTGTTTTTAATAAAAATTAAAATAAATTTGTTTAATGTCAAAATAACGCTTAAAATGCTTTTGATGTTTGTTTTTATTAAAAATTAAAATAATTTTGTAATCGTAATAAATCTGTTTATTGTCATAATAACGCATTAATTTTATTTAAATGCATTAAAACTTTTGAAATGGCTATTTTTGATGTTTCTTTTAATTAAAAATTAAAATAAAACTTGTTACGGTTCACTTTTTATGGTCATTTTTGCCATCTCCCGCACAACTCGTGCTGAGGCTTGACCCGCGCAGGCCGCTGAGCCTACTGCGTTGTGCGCACTTCCTCTTGCGCCTCTGGACAACTGTCCAAACGACCGATTTCTTCCTTTGCGCATCCCCTACCTCCTTCCAATTTGCACTTCGGTCCGACCGCGGTGCATATCATTCCTTTTTCGTGTGCATCGCCTACGAGCATAAACGTCTTTTTTGGAACACTTTCCGTTGTGGCTATTTTGCCATCGCCTTTTTTTGCGGATCAAAAACGTGGTCGCGTTCCGGCTTGCGGTGTTCGCCTTTAAGTCTTGGTGAAACCGACTTCGCTTTCGCGGATTTAAGCAGGACGTTTTCGTAGTTGTTGCGTGTGTTTGTTAACCAGGAAGGTAAGCGTCTTCGTTTATTTTCTTATCTCCGTGTTGAGCCACAACCTAATTGTTGTCTTGTGTTTGCAGAGCGTTGTCTCTGTTCTGGTTGTTGGTACGGGGTACCATCATTTGTCGGTACGGGGTACTAGTCCTTTCACGGGTTACGTTTGGGTACCGGGTAGATTGCTGCCGTGAGTGCCTTTCGACCAATAGTAGTGCCGGGCACTTCTCTTTGTGCCGGACTACCAACGTTCCGTGCTACCGTTCAGTGTTGAGTTTACTAACTTGTTTGTGTTTGTTAACATTCGTCAATTGTTGGCTAATTATNTGCGTTTTTCGCTTTTCGTGTTAGCGAGGGAGGTGAAACACGGAGATCCTCATCTTTCAACGCGAGGCTGGAGCGTTGGAATTCTCAACTTGGAATTTTCAATGTGAGAGGCAATTTTGTGTCTGTCCCGTCAGTTTTCGTGGCGTAAGAAACTTGTCTTGTCCTTATGATACGCGTCCCGTTTTGGCTGTTAGCCGTCGCCATTGGGCGGATTTACTGACGTGTTCGCGTGTCCATTTTCGGAGTTCACCCTTTGTGTTTTGGTGGGTCGATTTCGCTACGACAGATTTTGAGAAGACGTCTCGGTGCTTATTGTATTTTTTGTCTTGTGGTCTAGTTTCCGTATTAGGGCGATTGGGCAGGTTTAGGTCTTTTTCCTATCTATGTCGTTTTGTGTGCGAGAGAAGTGATAATGGTGATCTTCTTCTTTCACCGCGTGGCAGGAGCGGTGGAACTCTCAACCTGAAAATTCTACCTTGGAATTTTTAATGTGAGAGGCAATTTGTAAGCTGTTGCCGTTTTGCCTCCTTTTCCTCGGCACCTTTCTTACCTATTTTGGGTTTAAAACCTATCCTTTTTAGGCTTGCCTTTTTAACGCCTTTATTCCCTTTTTCCGTTTGATGTCCGCTCTTTTCGGGCTCCCATCTTCTAGTGTTCTCTTTACCTTATCGTGACCCTTCCATTTCCTTTCTTAAGGCTCACCTCTTTTGGGTCAATTACCCATGTCGCCATCCTGCGACCGCCTTACGACCGTACTGGTCTAAAAGTTTGAACCAACTTTGGCCAATGCTTTCCGGCCTCTACGTTTTTGGTGGCCCACGGCCACTTTTCTGTACAGCAAACTTTTAGGCGGTCACATTTTTCCACGTCCTTTTCTTTACTCACTTATGTGGCCACTCTTTTGGCTATCTATGGGACCAAATACTTCTGATCTGGGCCGTTTCAAAAATTAGAAGATTTCTGAAGAGACCATCAAGTGATTTACCAGCCCGATGCCTTATGCCTTCGTACCTTCTGTCTATCTTGTCATTTTTCTCGTCTGTCAATTGACTTAAGAATTTCTCATTCATGCATGCTGATTCCTTCATCTATAAACATAGGTTTGCACACCTACTTGCTTATATAACAGTTCTGTAAAAGTGTCAGGGAATGCAACTGTTATCCATGCATGAAGTTTTTCAGATTGTCATTTGACGAAGCTGCGAGGTATTGGCGCATTTGCCCATCCGGATAGTCGGTCGAAAATGTTGTTGTGATACCTTTTTTTTCCTTAGATCCCTACCATTTCCTTACACTTTGCTACCTACTTTTGCTCGGGAGTGAAGTTTTCCTCGGGGAGTTTGGGGGGAGTTGATATGGTTCAGTTTTGCCGCGCGTTCATTTTTGCCATCTCCCGCACAACTCGTGCTGAGGCTTGACCCGCGCAGGCTCTGAGCCTGCTGTGTTGTGCGCACTTCCTCTTGCGCCGCTGAACAACACTCCAAACGACCGATTTCTTCCTTTGCGCATCCCTTACCTCCTTCCGATTTGCACTTCGGTCCGACCGCGGTGCATATTACATATTCCTTTTTTCGTGTGCATCGCCTGCGAGCATAGACGTCTTTTTGGAACACTTCCCGTTGTGGCTATTTGCCATCGCCATTTTGTGCGGATCAAAAACGTGGTCGCGTTCCGGCTTTCGATGTTCGCTTTTAAGTTTTGGTGAAACCGACTTCGCTTCAGCGGATTTAAGCAGGACGTTTTTGTAGTCGTTGCGTGTGTTCGTTAACCAGGAAGGGAAGCGTCTTCGTTTATTTTCTTATCTCCACGTGTTGAGCCACAACCTAATTGTTGTCTTGTGGTTGCAGAGCGTTGTCTCTGTCCTGGTTGTTAGTACGGGGTACCATCCCTTTCACGGGTTACGTTTGGGTATCGGGTAGATTGCTGCCGTGAGTGCCTGTCTACCAGTAGTAGTGCCGGGCACTTCTCTTTGTGCCGGATTGCCAACGTTCCGTGCTACCGTTCAGTGTGGAGTTTACTAACTTGTTTGTGTTTGTTACCATTCGTCAATTGTTGGCTAATTATTTATTTGCTTTTTTTTTCATACGTCACTCACGTGTCTTGAGTGTTGGTTACTTCCCTCACAGAAAGTGTTATCTGTATCGTTTACGGCGGCTGGTTCCATTCTTATCCAACCGGTTTCGAGCTTTGCCTGCTTGTCTGAAGGACTGTCTGGAGCATTTCTGAAGCTCGTGGCGCCACTCCCATCACCGGACCCTTCCGGCCCATATCGCTCCGTTTTGAGTTGCCGAGCCCAGACATCGTCCGCAGCGACGCCTAAGCACTTGCACTCTTCATTAACATCAATTAACCATCTACTAATCCGTTAATTATAATGTACATAGCTAAATAATAATGTAATAAGTGTCAAGTAATTTTTAAGTGTAAATTGTAAAGTTATACACCGAAAATGTTAATTTAGGTTTGGTTTGGTTGGATACTCTTATCGATAGTGTAATTGTCGTATAAAATCCACGTGGGTGAAAAGTGGATGTCAAGAATTGATTGGTGTTGCTGTGGCGGAATTGCAAACATTAATTTCGGCAATAATTCTTGGTATGGAATTGCAAATAAATTTTTATCAATTTATATATAAATGTGTAAAGCTCAAGCAGGAATAAATTATAAATAAGAAACAGTTCTAAAAACACGAGCTGTTCATTGCTTGAAAATCAGTTTCAACAAATGTATAGTAGGTATCTGTTAAAATCGGTGCTAAATTTAAATATATTCAGCGTGTAAACGTAATATTCGGTATTAAACGTTTCATGAACGTTTTATATTTTACATTTTTTGGTCGTAAAATAAAATATGCAACTAACATTAAATATTAAATATTCAACATTGTAACTACTTGCTGAAAATCAAAAATAATGGATTTAGACACGTTAAAATAGGAATGAAGTAATTAATCAAAAATAAACAGCAAAATAACTTAAGTATTGTACGTCATATTATTGAAAAACAGAAAAAATGTAAAAAACTGTAAGTAATTATATTGTTTAAATAACATAATTGTCATGTTTAATTTATAATATAGAAATTATGATACATCAGGCTGAATTTTTATTTTCACAAATTAAATTACTCATAAAACACGATATTTTACTGAATAACAGATTTAAAAAGTACAGCCGCACAAATTGACGCCCAGAAATCTGATGATTGAAAAGTACACATCTTATTCCCAAACGGTTAACATGAATAACAATATTGAGGTGTGTAGATATCACTAAGATATCAAAAACAAATATGCGATTCGTGGTAATATTGAGTCATTGTTAAATATTTATTGTACAATTTCGAGGTACTTAGGTATATTATATTTATTCAAGCTTGTACATATATATTTAACATGATAGAGTTCTACGTGTTTCCTGCCACGTCAACCTATTGAATGGTTTTATTTGTTGTTTTTGTTCTTGTTTAAAAATATAAACTAATTTAATAATAAGATCGTTTCATCATTTTGTACTAAAACTATTAAACAAAACAACCCTAACTTGAACCATATTATCGAGAATTGAAAAAATAAAAATAAATCTGTACAAATTTTGATAGACTCATATTCTAAGAATTGTTTTCTTATTGTAAACAAAGCAATTCTATAATATCAACATTACAATAAAATTCTTTATTATTGTTTGGAATCGAATTAAATATTATAACAAAATTACCAAATTATGTAATAAATTTCTAACAATGTTTAAGAAGTTTATAACCCGGGTGGTGGAAATATTGGGACACGGAGTGTTAGCGACAATTTTAATTTGAAAAAAATAATATTTTTACCCACAAAAATTTCATTTTCACCCCGGTTTTCCGATTACTGCAATACTGTAACCACCAATCTTTTCCAACCTACTTCAAAAAAGCACCATAAAGTAAATTTTATGCAAATAGCGTCATAGTGCGACATTTTGTACTGGATTGTTTGAATATGTTTTATTGAATTGTTTGTGACATGGAGTCTTTGTGTATGTTCTGTGTTGTGTACCCTTGAAGACTTTGAAATTATGAGTGATCCTGATCAACCACCACAATTAGATTAACGTGTTGAGTGGTTTTTATGGAAAGAAAGATATTCAGGGATTGTTGTTGGCAAGTCAGGTAAATTATTAGTGATGTTTTAAAAACTTTGGTGTAATTTCACTGCACTAGACACGGTGCATGAGTTAATAGTGTTTCAAATGAGGCAATCAGATCGGCAAATATGGAATACCATTATGTTTTTTCACGCTGAATTTGCACAAAAGTTGCAAACATGAAATTTTTAAAGTTATTATAAACGATCATATATTTACTCACTATTTTGTAAAAATTCAATTCTTTTATGTAGTTTTAGTAATAACTCAAATATGGATTAATATAAATACTGCAAAAAATAACCATAACTTAAATGATATTTATAAAAAACCTAGATATATTATAGAAAATTGAATAAATTGTTTACAAAAATTGTAAACCCAGGTGTCATACTTTGATCCATGATTTCCAGTAAGTGCCATAAAAAACAGAATACCCCGAAACATAAATTTAGAATCTTCTAAGTCTGCTATATTTCTTATCATTTCATAAAAATAAAAAAGAGCTGTTCATCTTTTATTAGGTTTTGAAACAACTTATTTAAATTGATTTATTCGCATTATTATTTATTGTGATGTTAACTTAACTTTTTTATTGCATTATGTGTGAATTCTAATAATTAGATTATGCGGATGAGGAAAAAAATTTATTTAACAACAAACATAATTTACAAATTAAACAAAGAGGAAATGTACATATTGCTATCAAATGTAACGTACTGATAAAGGTATGAATCATGGCAGATAACTGATATTTATAAGCACATAGTTACAATTACTTATCAATTACGTTTTAATATTTAATGTGTTAACATCTATCCATTACAATGTTAGTCAAATTTTTGATTTTTAAATTTTATTATTATTAAATTTTGATCTACGTAATTATGTGTATCTATAATAATTAAAAGTTAACGAATATAACAAAGAAGGTGAGTTATATTTCCTAGAATACCAGTTGTTCCGTTTGCTCTTGTGATTATTTCACAAAAAGTCTGGTCATGAACTGATACCGCAGCATATTTGCTAACATATTTGCTTTTTCGTTTCGAGTTCATTTTACATTATAGTTTTGTCTTATGTATTTTGCCATATTTTCTGCTGTTAGCATTCAATATTTACACGTTTGACATGTTTTATGTTTTCTACCTTCGCTGCTCTTGCATTGTACGCATGTAGTATATTGGGTTTTGCATATGGTTGCTGTAGTGATTTTTTTACAAAAACAGTGAATACGGATTTGATAATTAAGTTTATACTAGATTAGACTAGACATATGGCATTGATGTATGATCTTTGGTAAAATTAGATGCATTTTACCAAAAGTTAAAACTTTACATCGGATTATCGTAGCAAAGGACACAGGTATACTAAGTGCAAATGCAATAATCAAATTTTAAATCTACAAAGTAATATGTGAATAAGTAATCAATATAGTTTAAATTAATTATTAAGTAATATTTAAAATAATATCTAAATAATTTAGTTAAAATGTATATTACAGAATAAATCAGAGAAACATAAAGTTTACATTTTCAACCAACACATTAAATCAAGATACTGGAGGCAAAAATAATTTGTAGAAACGGAAACACATAAACCGGTAAGTTTTTATTTAAAGTATCGTTTTTTTAAGTTATTATTTTAAAACTAAATATAATAGATATTGGTATGTTACTATATATCTATACAAACATGGATGTATCTATTTTGGATTCATGCTTGTTGTAGTCTTTAAAACCCTTGAGAAATACGGTGTATGATGTTGACAATTGCCACACCACACCTCAAGATAACAATAAACAAATCTATATGTATAAAAATGGCAGAAGCAATTGTCATAAATTATTTAGAAAGACTTCAGAATAACCATAGGCAGGTCATAGGCTATATTTTTTACGGATCTGATTAAATGAAATATTATTTTAATTGATTTTTAGTCATTCTATGTTGGGTTTAGTAGGCTATGACTACGTGCATTTTTAACAAGAGAAATTAGTATGTCAACTGAATAAGTAAGTATCGTGAAGCCTGCTGGGTGAAACAAACAAATTAAAGTCGTTTGGCGCGGTAATGAATCAAGAACAAGACAAAAATTAATTATCCAACAAAATTTTTAAAATCGCTGGACAAGAATAAATTGCCTCTAACTATCATAAAACAAATAAATTGGTGTCACTTATTTGCAACTTAAATCCTCTACAGTCCTGCAATGACACTAATTGTAAATATAATGGCGAAAACGTATTCAATTGTAAATTAAAATGCTTTTAAATGATTTGCCATTTGAGTTTCTGAATTTCCTTTGCGTCTTGCATTTGTAATACTAATTAACGATGCTGAAGGACACACATTTATAATAACAGAATTAAACAGGAATAATTAAATTTTATTTTCTAAACTACATCAATGACTATTGATTTATGGTGTTATTATCTCATATTCGCACAAGATAACGCTTATAAAGATTGTAATCCCTAGTAAATACTTTGTGAAAGGAAATGTTTATCATTTCCGTAAACGAGTGTGATATTAATTCTAGTGTAAAAATTAAATCAGACATAATTTTGCACAAGTGTTTCATTATATTAACAAACTAATAACTTATAAAGCTAGTAATTTGTGATGTTGCAAAAATTTCATAAATTAACGTGCTTTGTGATATTCATAGATTTTCTACAAATTGGTTTTTTTACGAATCTGCGATAACATCGAATGCGTTCTCTAATCAGGTATTTCAAGATAAAACATTTAGTAGTTTAGTTATTGTTTGGTTTTATGTTTAAGACAATGGCATTGCTTGACTATAAAATGGCTGTTAGCCTTAAACAGTATTTTGCCCTTTACGAACCTGATTTAACGCTAGAACAACTGGATGTTGCCACAAAAGTAAACAATGCACTACGAGAAGAAAATTTTGATAAAATACTCGAGCTTTTTAAAGATTATGCAGAACAAGACCAAGATTCCGTGCTTTCGTTGTGTGCTCGTTATCTAGTATTTAATAACATTCCTACCACATACAGAGTGAATTCTTTTTTGAATGATTATTTGTTAAGATTACGATTTTATTCATTGAAAAATGACACCGCTATTTCCTTTCCGTCTTGTGACATTTTAAATTTAATTTATTATGTTAAAGTTGAAATGAACATAATTGCAAATTGGGATGGAAAAACAAATTTGATTTTGTTGTATCACATAAAACACATAGTTCTGAATGTTAACGAATTAATGTATGATCGTAATTTTAAAAAGTTGCCATGGAAACAGTTTGTGTTTTATTTACAGCAATATGTGCGGTACTTTGAAGTGTATGATGAAAATCACGTCTTTCTATTGACCTTTATTTCTTTAGAAAATCTAAAGTTGTTTGTGCAATTATTTTTGACATCTATAAAGCGTATTACTGAAAAGAAACAACAATCGATTAAAACTATCAAGGAGAATAATATTGAAGCATTTAACAAATTGATGGATGTTTATGAGCATATTAGAGACTTGTACACTCTAAATAGAATGAAGAAATATGCTATGATGTGGAAGGAACAACATATTAAAGATAGAAATATTCTTAATTATTTAAGAGTTTTGCAAGTTATTGGAGAGTTAATAAAATCTACATTACATTCGCCTAATGTGTCAAATACTTTAAGAAATGTAATAGTTTGTGTAATTGGACGAGACACATATCTAAACTTGATCAATATTAGAAATATATTGGTCTACAGTAGAACTGTTCCATTTGTATTTTTTAATGATATATATCAGATATATGAGGAATTCGACAGTTTAATAATATTTATTGAAGAATTGGTTAGATATCAAAAATCAAAAATGATAATGAAAATTAAAAATAAACTAAGTACATCTACAGAACAGCCTAATGGAATTTCTATGAGGAAAGCAAACGCATTAATGAAAAATATTCACGGAATAAAACAATTTTCGAAATATTACTTCGCATTTGATTTTGAAATAAACGAAAGTCACTGTTGTGTACATAACGCGTTGGAATATTTATTACAAACCGATCATATTTTGGGTATGGAACTCATAGTAATAATTAAATTAAATCATTTAAAAAAAGAACAAAATAGATTAAATTATAACAGAGGCTGGATGAAAGATAAACATCCAACATTAAGTGGTATAGAACTAAGGAATCATCTGGTACATGGAGATCCAATAGTTGAGTTGCTACAAATCGATGAAGTGATGACAATTAGAAATGTTGCCAATTTATTACTTGAGGATATGGCCAATGGAAAAGATGATTTTATTCAAAAGGTGACACAAATACAGGAGATTGAAATGCAAAAAATCATAAATGAAAGGGAACTAACAAGTTTATACCAAAAACAGACAACTTTGGATTTGATTATAGAAGGCGACTTGGAAAAAGTGGAAAGTCAATTGCAAAACGTTTCACCAGATTGGATTCATTGGCGTAACGAAAGGGGAGAGAACGTACTGCAATTGGCCAGCAGAAACAGCAGCGATAACGTACAATTATTTGAATTTGTTTTACATAATAATTTGGATTTACTTGAAAGTGGAGACAAAATAAATTTGCCATTAGCACTTGCTTTAGCAAAGGAAAACAAAATGATTGCCAGATTCATATTAAATTTTCATATTAAAAAATTACTAAAATTAGAACAAACAGATCAGGTCAATTATACCGATCAATTAGACAATTTTTTAAAGATAAATCATAAAGAATTGGACAAAATATTAACAGATAGGAATTGTTTTATATTATGTTGCTTTGGTATTTCTATCGACAATGATAAATTTTTGGACTTGATGTCAAATACTATTTATTGGATCAGTATTGATGACATTTTTAAAAGTTATGATTTATCCTTTTCGACAATACAATCATTATTTGATGCTCAGTTTGTAACACGCTTTTTTGTTTGCCAAATCAGCAAACCGAGAAAAGTAGTGAAGCTTGCCGTAATGATGGAATTGTTAGAAACTTCTGAGCTAGATGTTTTCAAAATTAACCGAAGTTATTTGAAAAATAAAGATAATGCTTTACATGTGGCAATCAAATGCAATAACATAAGGATGATAGAAACACTATATGTCACATTTCCTCATTTTAGTTTGTTAGCTAATAGTGAGCAACAAACTCCTTTGGATGTTGCACTAAATATGAAGAATAAGCGAATTCTGATTAAAATAATAGAAATGGTAATTATTTTAAATATTGTTGAAACAAAAAAAAATGGTAGTAATATTTCTATCTGTAGGTTATGAAAGATTGTACGACGAAGCCTGAAATTGTAAAAATGGTTTTCTCTAAATTGATTTGTGAATGTCGACTCGAATTGCCAGATGAGTTTGGTTACAATGCCATCAATTTATACTCCGACAAAAAGATGATTCAATATTGGAAACTGTATGTAGTCATTTAACAATTATAACAAAATATTATATTTTTATTTTAGGAAACTATACACTAGTTTTACTTATCGCATGCGAAGTCCAATTGACTTAGAACATGAAGCTGAAATTGAATTCACGAAACAATTGCAACAAGTTATACAAATATATAGTAGCGATAATAAAATTATAATAGAATGCGTAAAATTAATACTAAATTGTATATTTCATAAAAGAAGAGAACCAGATAAAATAAGCTACATTACCTTGCAATACTATTTAAAAATGGTGAGATTGAATGTGCATAATAATATGTTTAAAAAATTCAAATCAAATTTATTATTTGCAGCTTGAAAGTATTCCTAAGGCAAATATAATCCTATCTACTGAAATTGAAAATAGAATAAATTGTCCAGAAAATGAAGAATATGAACATGAATATTGGTCAATTGCTTTGAAAGCCTTAACAGATATAGAATCTGAATCTCCAAACATACAACTCTTAAAAATGTATAAACATTCCTTATCATCTTAAATATTATCTTAAACAAATCTGTTTTAGACAATTAATTTATTTTTTTAATATGGTTAGTACAGTAACAAACTGGAAGAATATTCTACATGGATTGGAAATTGTGGCAAAGCATTCCTCTTTCAACAACTTAGATGAGGATACTTATTATATTTGGGTGGATGTATATATTACTACCACTGCAATGTTACATCGAAGACTCGTATGTAACTTGTACTGGGCATTAAATAATATTAAACTGTCATGTTTTACAGAATTATGAGGAAAATTTATTAAACGAATGGAAGGTGGAAGAAGGGCTGAGAATAAAGTTATTAAAAATGTTATCTCAAAACTATAAATATTTATTAACAATGGAAAAAAAAGATAAAATAATTGAATCTCTGAAAAATTATAAGTATCAAATGCAACGAGTCGACAATATACTTCAATACGTTACACTTAATACAAACATTAGCTGGGAGGAAATGAAATATATTTTAGAAGAGTATCGCAATAATGAAACTTCTAACCTAAAACAATTCTTTTCAAAATTTTCATTTGAAATTATAGAGTCTTGTTTGCAAGTTAGGAACGTATCAATTTTAGAAAATTTATTAGAAGTTGTTATATGTTATTATTTAATATCAAAAACATATGTAACAGCAAAAGAAGATATAAAATATCCAACACTAAAGGATTACAATATTAACAATACAACTGAATTGATGAATCTAATATTAACCAAATCAATCTTAACCGATTTAGATGAAATATGGTCCATTATTTTTTATATAATTCATTCTGACAATGTTACTGCATTTGAAACAATCTACAATTTAACGTACAGTGTAGATTCATATACTGATTTTGGAAAAATGGTATACACTTCACCCTTGCACTTTGCTTGTCAATGTGGGGCATTAAAAATACTAGAATATCTGATTAACGCTGGAGTTGACTTGAATTCTTTAGATCAATATAATAGATCACCATTAAATCTAGCAGTACGTTTTAATCATGACGAAATCAAGAAAATGCTCATTCAAAAAGGAGCAATTGATAAGTATCTTTATTTACAAAATCATACTGATTTAATGTGTGCTGACAAACACAATACATTGCGTGAAATTATACTGACCGGAAGGGTTGAGGAATTGAAATTATACTTCAAAAAGGAAGAGAAAATAGAATGGAACAGTTCTTGGGAAAGTGGTGATAATTGTTTACATTATGCGGTACAAAGTGAAAACGTAGCAATGATAGAAGAAGTATATTCAAAATGTGCACACTTAACTATTACTACAAATTATAACAAGTTATCACCATTAGATATTGCTATTGGTTATTTTTGTGATAAGGAAAAGCCCTTCGGTATTGCAGTCTTCAAAGCTCTCAATAATTTGGTAAATATTTATTTAAAATATTTATAATAGTATTTTAATGAAAATTTTGTTTTAGGTTCTTAATGATAAGTTCAGTAGAGTTGGGATTTTTAAAAGAGGTTTTAGTAAAACTAATTCTCTAATTTCGGGATTTCCCAGAACAATTGTAACATGCTTGCTGCCCTATTTAATAAAATTATTATTATCTCATGCCAAAAATAAATCAGTCCACTATTGGTTAATGTATTATTGAATAAGTCGTGTATAATTTCCATGATTATAAATATTAATATTTTAGGGATACCATAAGAATATTAATTGAATATCATTATGAACATGTCACAATTATTGATGAATTGTTTCCAAACTTTGTTATTTTATTCAAAGATCACACTACGTTTTTTTCTAATGAGCAATTAGTTTTTACTAAATTTGTTAGTTTATATACATGTATTGTGTTGACAACAATCAAACACTCAAACACTGAAACAGCCAAAATGCTGATCGATATAAGTGAATGTGTTTTGCAAGAAGTATGTCTTAATGTTAATAATTATTGAATATTTATATCATCTTCTTATTGTAGATTGAAGACTTTAATAAAGTAAAACAAATTTTAAAAGTTATACATGGGAAAGTAAAGAATGATAAGTTAACACATAAAATATTCACGAGCTATGCTGTGTATGCTATGAAGACCTTTCAAATTGATCAAGAAATTCAAGAATGGGCAATGTATATAATGTCGAATTTGTAATTTACAAGGCATTTTAATTTGATTGGTTTTAGGGATATAATATATATTGCTTATCAGAATGGAGAAAAAACAGATTTGCCTCTTGATATCATTCGAAATGCACTTCATCAAACAAATTTGATGCCTTTCAATATAAAACAAAGCGCAACATTGTTTGTATATTATTTTATTTCGCGACCAAAAATTGTAAGTATATTTCATAATTCTTTTATTTTATCAAACATTTTAATGTTGCAGGAATGGGAAAATGTAAATAATGTAATTAAAAAAGAATTAAACAATTGGAAGATTGGTAATGATGAAATAATGATAAATCTTCAAAATAGAATTACAAATGAACTATACAAACAAATAAAATAACATAGAATAATTCTCGTTCATTGTTGTATGTCACAAAAAAAAATTCAATATATTAATCATTTTAAATTTGTAATACATTTATTGAAAACAAAAATAAAATTGTTTGATCAAAAAACTTTGTATTTTATGGAAATTTTTGTCTCATAAACCATTCCACCCCAATCAAAACAATCGGTGTTGCGGCACATAAAATTTATTTATGCGGCTTATAATAGTCTGATACTATTAATCAAAAATAACTCCAATTCCGGTAATATGATCAATAAATTCTCAGCTATTCTCAAAGCTTGTCTTTGAGCTTTGCTAATTTCTATCGTAAATGCAAGACTGTCATTGCAGTACTGTAGAGAATTTAAGTTGCAAATGAAGTTGCTTCACCCGTATATGAACTTGTTTGAAATGCACATCGACATAGCATGCAAATTAATGTAATTTTCAATCAATGATCACTGACTAACTAGGAATAGCCAAAAAACAATTAAAATAATTTTTCTCTTGTTTCAATCGGCATCAAGCATAGCCTTATACACTCCCAGAATATAGTTTAGCCGATTCAGAACCTTTCCGAATAAACATACCCGCATACATACTTTTATTTTTAAATATATAGATTAAGTCAGAATTTGTAATATTCTGTAAATTACAAAAATGTTTGAAATTAAAAAAAATAATTGATTTCTTGTTCTATTTTGTGAGTGCAATGTTTTTAAGCAGTATTTATCTATAACTAATAAGATTGTCCCATTTTTTACTTTTCAACAAAAAAAAATTAATCAACAAAAAAATGCTAACTTTATTAGTGAAATATCACAATACGGTTTAAATAGATACACACTAGAGGAGCAGGCAGCAACTGCATTTGCTGTCGCCTAGCGGTGGGTGAGCATTTAAGATGGGTGAAAACGCAATAGCCCAGTTAATTAATTTACACATTGAATTAACAAAAATTCCCAGAAAGCCAAATTTTTGTAGGGACCTTCAGT
>JARJDS010016107.1:0-12322 GCA_030264155.1 Atheta pasadenae | reverse complement strand
TCACGAAAACTTCGTGAAATGTTTCTTTTTCTTGGCATAGAAAAACAAAACACATTTGTTGAATGTAACTGACTGCAATAAAAACAGTTGTTTGGTGGTTCTCACTCGCACTCGCAACTGTTATTCATTTGTTCAAACTGTGTTGATTTCCAACGCCTCTCCAGATTCATTCCCCTAACAATTAACGCTGCAACTTTTAAAAAATAAAATAAAATAATAAACAAAACAGAATTAAATTATTATATTAAAGTTATAAACTAAAATTTAATTTAACAAATTATAAAAATGAAGTCACCTCATCAATCTCATAAATATACGTCCGGTTTTAATGATTTTTCTGAAAAAAAAAACCAAAACTTGTTTTTTATAAAACAAATGAGAATTTATGGAAGGTAAAAATGTAAAAGTTTTTAAACAAAAAAAAATGATGACTTTTTATTATACGATGGTTATTGTAGGACCGTATAGGACAGGGCTTTAAGTTGATCCGGCTTAGTCCTGCTGGTCCTTGTGCTTGTATTCCTGCTTCTGCTTCTGCTTCTGCAGGAACATGCATTTGTGATTGTGCTTCATGTCGTGTGAGTATATTCACACAGGAATCTGGAATCTGAAATTTGAATATTCATGTGAAATACGTTTTCATCGTTCTCATCGCAGTTTCCAATGTTTTATACTCTGAGGTTGAACTCATGAAGCGAAATTCTATAGACCTAGACCATTTTCATGCTGTTCTTTGAAATGAACGCCATTAATGCGCGCCATTTTCTGTTTGACGTAATAATAAAACGGAAGTAATCTAAACAAAATGTTTGTGCATATTAAATTTAGCATTATGCTAATTAACTTTATTTTATATTAAAATAAAGTAAAGTTGTAAACGGGAAAGCAGGATTACGGAAAATATAATAAAATATATTATACAGCGCTAATTCCGACTTAATATTAACGTTAAACATTACTGTTATTATTGTACGCTATAAAAACTAAAGCGTTTTCGGAAGTATTTCTTTCACGTTGTGTGTTTGACGTTAAAATGAACATAAAAGCTTTTAGTGCAATTTTTATAGAAATCTTAGATTTGTTTGTTTTAGTACTTAAATTTTATTTGAAACATAATTATTTTTTTTATTATTTCTTTATCAATTACATATTTAGTAAAGTAAGGATAAAACAAAAAAATATCTAACTAAATAAGTTTTAAAAGAAATTAGTTTTAAAATATTTTCTAAAATTTTCAAAAAACCAAAAATTTTTTTTTATGCTTAAACAATACTTTAGAGTCATAAAAATATTATGCCGTTTGATTTATAGAAAAAAAATAATTTTAAAAGATTCAATTGTTGATTTTACCTGAGCGCAATGCATAGGATTAAAGCGCTACTCAAAACTTTAAACGCTCATATCTCAAAACTTATTTTTTAACTTACAAAGACAAATAACTCTGATACTTTTCAACCGAATGACTTGAAATTTAGAATATATATTGGAATATACATTGTCTTTTGATGTACCCAAGATTTTTACGATATATTGCATAGTTCATTAGTTATTAACAATTATATGACTTAATTATATTTTTTTAGGCAAATTTTTAACTTTTTACTTTAGATGCGCCCCATTTGGACACAAATCAATATTTTCTAAAAATTCAACGTACATCTATAGCAGTTCTAATATAGAATTATAAAAAAATATTAGTTTATTATTATAACAATAATTACAGAAGCTGTTTGTCCACTTGTAGTCCCTGACACAAAAAAAACACGCCATTGTAAAAACGCTGTACAACCGCCATTTTTAAATATAACGCTTCCAAAAAATTATTTTAATTAGTCACTAACATGTATAATAAAATAGCGTTAAAATTATTTTGTTTTATTTTGTGGTATTTCTAAAAAATGGTCCAGTATTAGAAATTTTAACGAGCATTTTATTTATTATGTTTCTTTACTTTGTTTCCAATAAATATTACACAAATTTTAGATTTATTTATAGTTTAACATAAATTATCCAATAATTAACCGTTGATTTTAAACATAACCTCAAATATAAACCAATAACTCATCTAATGTTTGTTTAAAATCCTGTCAGATCAAAATAAATCAAATTCCTAACACCTCATAACCCAAACACCAATCCATCGTAAATTTATTCATCTAATAATTCTAATCTATATGAAATATTGAATAAAATATTATATTTGTAATAATTTTCGATTCGCTTCGAATCCACCGTTACCAATTTAACTTTTCAGATTCAGGATAACAGTTGCATCACGTTTTGCTCTGGTGCTTATGAGAAGTACTCGTATATCCTATCTGCACAAATATGTATCTTCTTTACACTCGCAATATTAATGCAAAACGTAAATTTACGAGCAAACATTGTTCGATGTGTGTTTGGACAACATTCGAATGCGAATGCAAACATTTTCAACAACCCGGTTCGTTTCGAATATGTAGACTTTATTTCAAACTAAAATTTTGGGATGGCGAAACTCTTGAACATGTTTTAATTAACGTTAACAAATGAGTTCGCGCGCGCTATTACTCGTTAGTGGACGTGATGTGTGTTTGCATCTATCTACGTTCTGAACTATCGTCGAGAGTAAATATTAACACATCGCAACCACAAATTGTTTTTGGTGAATGAAAAACAGATGAACTGAAGGATTTAATCATGTTATGTTTGAAATAATTAAATTTGTTTTATTTGCGCGGGAATAATATTTAGAAGTAATTATTATGAATCATTTTATTATATTATTAGTGTTTCAGTAAAATATGTTGGGGGAAATTAATGGATTAAAATTATTTTTTAGTTTGTTATGAATTAATTTATTAGTTATTGTTGGAAATTATGCAAAATTAAAATAATTGAACCAGAAATTTAAGAATTAATGGATATTATAATTTAATGGTTGTTCATAGGTACGTTAATAACTCATCGTTTATATTAAAATCTATAATTTTGTGGGAAAAATTAGAAAGAAAAGTAAAAGTTCGTAAACAGCGATGTGGAATTAAAAAAAATCATATCTTAAAAACTAGAAGTCATAAATCAAATTTTATTTTTCCATGTTGTAGATAATTTAATTGACTACTAAATCCGACTTTGATCATGTCTGTATCTTTATTTTTGTGTCCGTGACAGATGATTTAGTAACCTAATGCCAAATTTACTATTTTTGTGATAAAACTAATTAAAAATCATATTTAGAAATTTTTTATTTAATCAATTATTAGTACATATGAACCAGTAACTATGTGACTACTAAATAAATTTTATTTCATTTAATTTTGATTATTTAAATAAAAGATATTTATGATTTTGTTTAAAGAAACAGGAGTCTTGATAAAATTGGTGCGGACTTAGATTCGTAACTTGCGCACCAAAATTAAAAAAATCATATCTCAAAAACTATAGCTAATAAATTAATTTTCTTTTTTACATTATTTAACCCATGTAATTGACTTTTAAATGCTGTTTTGTTCAAAGCTGTATCATTATTTTTATATCCGCAGCAATTGATTGATTAAATTCAAACAATATTTACCATATTTTTGATAAAACTAACTATAAATCTTATTTACATTAATATTATCTAATCAAGCGTTAGTACAGGTGAACCAATAACTAAGTGACATTTAAATTAATTTTAGATCATGTCATTCTGATTATTAGAAGAAAAGATATTTAAGATTTTGTTTGAAGAAACAAAAAAATTTACAAAAGTTTTGAATTTTAACCAGTGCACTAAAATTAAAAAATTCATATCTTCAAAACTAACATTAATAAATTCATTTTCTTTTTTTTATTAAATAACTAACATAATTGAATATCAATTGCAGTATTGTTTGAAGCTGTATCATTATTGTAGTACTTGTAGAAAATTATATACTAAACTCAAACAAAATTTAATATTTTTGAACTTAATTTAATTATTAACTAAGTTTATAATTATTTTACCTTATCAAGCTTTATGTAAATAAACTAGTTACTAATTAGGAACATTAAAAAAATTATTTCATTTAATTCGGACTTTTAGAACAAAAGATATTTATCGATTTATTAAAAAAATCAAGGAAAAAATGTTTTAAAAAAATTTACATTTATGTCAAAATTATTAAAATTCACTCCTCCTATAAAAATTTTAAAACTTGAATTTTATTCTCAACAAAAAAGAGTAAAACACAAAACAAAAAAACTAAGTGTCAAGCATATAAAACGTACGTGCCACTCTGACACGGGACAGAACATAAAAAACTATACAAAAACATACAAAACTACAACACAACCACGTTGACACTTTTGTTGTGGAATGTTTTCCACTACATATATTCAACACATTGTGTAGGGAGGGTAGTTTTCCGACAGTGAAGAGTGCAGACACGAAGCAGAAGGACCCAAAAAGGACTAAACTGTGTGAAAAACGACGCGGCACGGGCGTAAAATGCTAAATAAGATAATAAACTGCAAACGATGTTTGGCCAATAGTCTACGCCGACAAACATAAATAAAAAATACACCACACAAAACACGAGAGAGTAGTAATAAGTGTGTGAAAAGCAACATGTTTGAAAAATGCCGGCATGTTCATAACACGAGAACATATTGAATATTTCATGAAAATCATGAACAAAACACAACAACAACTTGAAAAACACTATAATAAAACAGTACATAAAAATTACTAATAGCGCCACCTCTCAAGTAAATTCCAAACTTAGTTTTAGTCACTCACTACGCATGCGCGGTAGTTCTAAGCGTTAAAAGTCAAAATATAAAATGATTTCTTTAAATTTTTATATTTTAAATTTTTAAAATGTGTTTCACGATGTGTTTCGCATATTATGTAAACATTATGCAAACGTTGTGGTTTGTGTTGACATTTTATGCAAAAAAAAACACAAAGTTCAAGTCAGTATGGTCGTTGGATCGCTTACACCACGCTCACACTTTACATTCACCTCGTTTCTCATCGCTTCCATCATGGTTTTGCTTCGTTTTCCCTCGAGTTTTTCTGTTTTACTCATTTTTGTCACTTGCGAGTCACTTTTTTGTGCATCACCATCGCTTCGTACATAAATTTCGCTTGTTTACATATTATTTTCTTTGCTTTTTGCTCTGTGTGCTTTCAAGCTATTTTTTTCGCATCGTTTTACATCCCATGCTTTCATAGCATAGCTATAGCTATAACTTCTTGTACCCATCGCAGCACTTTGTACACTCAAACTCGACGCTTCATGAATATAAAAATGCCAGTTTATTATAAACGCGTTTGTCCAACACATTATCAAAACCACACAAATTATTTAAGAATTATTTTACTTTAGTTAAGTTAAAAATATTTATATTTCGCATAAAATTCGCATGAAATCAAAATTTAGCGAAAAAGTGCAAAAGGTTTATCGCGGCTCAACTAGGCGTGAAACGAAGAAATCTATGTTGTGGTCGCCAGGATCTAATAGCAATATACGTCAACGCTTCATTCGGACCAAGCCAGCAAGCCAGAAAATTTCATCCTGATGGAAAAGCTTATAAAGCTTATTGCGTTTTAGCGCTTCGGAATTCTATCTGGACGACACGTGTGGGTATTTCTCCATCGAGCACAGGCGAACGTTTTAGTCCTGCCCAAAACCGTAAATTACGTTTAAGGTCGACGTCTAGGACGACGACAATGGCGACAGGCGTGAACGCGCGAAGAAAACGCGCACAGTGGCAGATAAAGTGTTAAAACTGTTACAGCATTTCCGCTGTTTCCGTTTAAAGTGTCCAAATGATATGGGGGTGGTTTGGTAATCCGGAAAACCACCAATCTAACTGAAGGACTCAAGGAATTAAATTCCAGAATTAATAAAAAATTAATAATATTTCTTTGTTTTTTTTTAAGATTAGAAGTTAATTAAGGGTAGTTTACAATTAAAATAATTAAGGGTTGTTAGTTTTGTGAACCTGGGTGTCAATTTATTTATTGAAAACAAGTGAATTAATGTTTTTTTTCTTTTGTTGCAGGTATGTTGAATTAAAAAGTAAATTTGGTTGCCTATACTGAAATCATCAAATCCATATCAAAAAATCGATTTATGCAGAACAGTGTTAAGTATAAAATTTAATTAAACGTTAATTAAATTTAATTTAAAAGTAACTCTATTTTATAAATTTTTTTGTGACATTTTTAACATTTTTGACATTTTTGACATTAACTTAAAATATTTAAATCTAATAAAAATAATTAGATTATGATATTAGTGCGTAATGCGTTTTGGTAATTTTGGGATGTACGCAGTATCGATTTGTGCTTCCTGCATTTTCATTCGTTCGCAATTCGTTCATGCAGAATTTACAATTTCACAATTTCCCAACGCTTCAAATCTCTCCAACTGGCCGCATTTCCAATTTCTATTAAATGATAGTCCATGATGCTATCTAACGCTGACTCACACACTCACAAATGACCACACAAGTTATTGGATTTTACATGATGTTCACGTATCACATTAGTAGTGGTTTGTGATCAAATGGATTCGATCTGATGCAAATGTCCGCATAATTAAATTGTCATCTCAATCCGCATTGCTGATCATTTTGATCACATTAATCCTAAAACATATAAGTAAATAAAGAAAAAACTCTTGTTATTTATTTTTTTTAATTAATTTTAAAAATTTAATTAATTAATAAAATATTATTAATATTTGATAGACAAAAATACAATGGAATTTTTTTTTGGTATGAAGTATGAATTTTGATTAAATTGCGAGTGCATTGTAATCAATATTCGATATATAAACACGCTATTAAATTACTGATCATAAATATTTTGCTACTCGTTGAATATTGGTAAAAAAGTTAAAAGCTATTTTTTGCGACGACGTAAATTAAATTGACGCGTTGTTGGATTTCATAAATAATAAAAAAATGTTCATTTATTCAACGTGTTTTTTTGTTTGTTTTGATAGGGGTAAAATAAATTGTGGTTTTGTGTTCATCATAAATGTTTTGTTATGTTATTTATTAAAATATAGAAGGTATAGTAATTGAATTGTATAATTTATATAGTTTTGGATAAATATTATCAACTAGCGACATCTTGCGGTAGAATACTAAAATAAATTATTTTAAAACAATTGATACTTTTATTTGGCAGATATATTTATTGTTTTGTTTTGTTTTTAGTTTTTGTTTTGATGGCGTTTTTTCTTTGTTTTGTTTTTGTTTTGTTTTGTTTTTTTATGAAAGCAAACAAAACTAATTAGTAATAATTGGAATAATCTTTTGTTTTTTTTTTTTTTTTTTGGGTTTTAGTTTTGTAAAGTGCAGGAAAATCAATAGATACGTTTTGTGTTACTGCCGTTATAGCGTTAGGCGCGGTTATAAGCTCAAACTCGTCTGCTTGTTTGGCGGTGGTGGCGGCTGGGGGCAGACTAAGTGCGGTTTGAAAGCGTGCTTCGGAACGCTTTGGCGGGCATCGTTTGCTGGCGTTTCTTCGCATTTCATGCTTCACGCTTACTGATTGCACGACTACAAGAGTGTAGTTTATTTTCTATAAGATATAAATTTTACACCCCCGTACTCTAAAATTTCTTTGGAAAAATGGAAGATATTATAAGGGATGAGATTTGGGGAGGAGTATGTAAAAAACAAACAAAAAATAACGGCGTAATCGGTATTTTTCTTCTTAGAACAAAAGTGATTTACTTTTTTTTTGATTTTTAAAAAATCATATCTCTAGTGCCATTGGTTATTTAAAATAAAATTAATAAATGTAATTATAATTTGATTAAATGCTGGGATTAAACTGTAAAGTTTACGACATTAATCTCAATCAGTAATTAAAAAATTATTCAAAAGAAAACGACAAAAAAACGTTGAAATTAATTAGTTACAGTAAAATTAGCATGTCACGTAAGAGTAGATGTTGAGAAAATGAGAAAATTAGAAGCAAGCAAGTGAAAAAAATTAAGAAATTTAAATTAAGACAGAAAAAATGCATAGCAAAGAAAGTAGATGAGAAAAAGAGACGGAAATGTGCAAACGATTGTAATTACATCGACGACAAACTGGGCATTAAACTGCCAAACTCATTAAGGCAGCCTTTTAATTAGTTTTATACAATGACGAACTTGTTTCCGTTGTTTCCGTTGGGGTGACATTGACCAAAACCTAACCAAACCCTACTGTTCAAAATTGTATTTTAACCTAGGCAATATAAACGGTGTATAGTTGGTTGCTGTTATTCCATATTATTTCGTTGTTTGGTCATTTGATGAGCGTCCTCTCATTTACACAACGAAATATTCGTTCGTGATCAATGTGTTGTGATGTTTATTACTCTCCCAACTCTCTATCACATTTGGCTTTGTTCCTCTTCGAAATAGTCCTCGTTCACAGCCACGTCCTCTTCGTGCTCTTGTTCGTGATGAAGCGCAATGGAGCGTACTCGCCAACATCAACCTGCGACCTGCCACATTTGATTGCGTCGACCACTTAATTAAATGAACAACAATGGCCGCCATTTCAAGTCTAACCTACTCGTAACAACCATTACGCAAGTCAATATTAACGTTTAACAATAACAATTTCATGAAATGTTAATTAAACATTATCTTAAATTTGATTCCAATTAATAGCAGTTTTCTATATTTGTTTTATGAACAAAAATTACATTATTGAGGTTATATTATTTCCCCTCATCTCCCTTCTCTTCCTTCTCTCCCTGTTCTCCATAATATTTCTGCTCTCCTTTCTCTTCCTTACTTCCTTTTCTTCCTTTTCTTTTTTTCTCTACATTACCTCCCTTCTGTTTCTTCTCTCCCTGTTCTCCTTGATATTTTTGTTCTCCCTTATCTCCCTTCTCTCAATTCTCTTCCTTCTCTACATTCTCTCTCTAATCTCCATCTCTCCCATTTCTCTCTTCTTTGTCTTCTTTCACTTTTTGTCCCGTTCTCCCCTTCTCCTTTTCCCCTTGCTCCCTTTTTTTTCAATTGTTTACCTTTCCTCTCTTCTCTCAATTCTCTCGATTCTATCCCTTTACCCTTTTCTCCATTTACACCCATCTTTCCCTACTCTCCCTTCTCTATATTCTCTCTAAGTTAGGTTATGACATGAATTGAATAGTAAACCCAATATTTCGTTTTCTATAGGGAATATTGTTGTATTTTTAAACAAGCGACGCAATCATTCGTAAACCAGACAACGTTGAGCAAAGTTTGCACAACGAAAGTTCTTTTTTACCAAAAAATGTAATAACACTCGAGAGCCTGGAGACACGTCCTTGTCTTTATTTTTTTTTGCAACTTTTTACTTTATTTTTATATTTCCACATTTTCCCAACGCGATTCTCAACAGACCTCTTCAGTCTTTGTTATTCTGATCAAAGCTTTGAAACTTAAAACTCGAAACAAAACAAAAAATATGTTATTTTTTCCACAAATATTTCCCATAATTAACGTCAATCTTGTGTTGGATAGTCAACCAACCGAACAAATATTGTTTGGTTCTGTGTGATTATTGTTCAACAATGTTACATGTTGAAAAACTGGTATCGCATCCTTGCAAGCGATCACAAAGCGTGAACACAATACACAAAAGACTTTTATTACTCTGCGTTGTGACCATTAACGGAAAATACGAGTACGTGCTCGTCGAACGATGTAAACTTCCGCATTTTATTGGATTTTCCCGCACCAGGGTTGAACTTTGACTCACATTCACTTCACACCAATGGAGTTCTATCCGTTACTCCAGATAGTGAAATATAGGTATATACATGCATTCTAAACAAGGTTTTAATCTAATTATTACGCCTCTGTACGAAAGTGATTAAAACTGTCCATGTGTTTATGTGTTTGCATCCGCAATTACGTTTTGTTTTTGTTTTGTAACTTTACACCGGCTTGCTTGATATGCAACAGGATAAATATGGAGCATGGGATCATATATCGCGGGTGAACATGTTGTTAATCTGTTAGTGTCAAAAGAGCAAGGGTAACAGTTAGAAACAGTTGAAACGTGGTAAACAACGGCAACACTGCAACTGCGTAACTTTGGGACATGGAGAAACACCTAAACAAAATAAAACAAAATACCACCGAATAGAATGGAATTAAAGCTGTTGTAATAGTATTAACGTTGATTAAATTGTCACGTTGACATTTTCCAATATTCTAACTTTTATTTGTAGGATTTCAGGGTGAGTTAAGGGTACAAGTCACGCAATATTTTAAATTCAGTGAATTATTTACAACTGGTGGAATTTTCGATATGAATATTAAGCAAATGTATTTTTGGTTGCCTATAATACAACATCACCTAACCAAACTTGAACCAACTTAAATAAAAAAAAAAGTTAATTTCTCTTGAAGGTCTTCCTAAGACCTATAAGAACTACGATAATTACTCGCACACAGGATTAAACAATTATCAGTTATCCTTGCAATGAGGGCGAAGGGTTTGTGTATACTTCCAATTGCAACTTTGGTTACTTGACTTGACTTTGGTTAATCCCGTAGTAAGTCTAACGATCTCGCGATTAGTTCAACCTTCGACAGGATGAATATCCACCTCTACCCACTACCCAAACAGCTTCCATCCGGTCATTGGCAAACCAACCGAACGCGGCACGCTGTGGTGGTTCTGGACGTTTAGGGGTTAAAATGAAATATGTTGCACTAAAGGTACACACGAGTGCACGGATGCATTGAGTATAATTAAAAGGGGATGTAGGGGGATGCACGTAGGGATACCAAACTTGATGCTGTGCAACTAACATTTTCCGGAAATCAGTAAGCTGCATCTACGGATATACTCACTTTTCTCTTTTGTTTTCCTTGTTTTCTTTGTTTGATTTACAATTGCACTTGATATTGGTAATGTATTGGATGTGCTATTGTTTTACCCTTCCTTTTGTTATCCTTTAAATCCCTAACAAGAATATAACACAGAGTCTACAAAAAAAGTACAAGGTAAAAGTTTTCTCGATTTTGCTGGATTTGCTGTGCGGAGTTAATCGGTATGGATTTAACTGAAAGCATGAAATGGAGATGGGGATAAGGGAGGGAAAAAATAAAGTTGGGGATATGTTCGGGGAGAACCAGTTACGAATACTCGAGGTGCATGATTGGATGCTAGTTGATGTTTTGGAATAAGCTTCCCACCCAACGAGTCCACCGTTCTATATTCTGCTAATGACAGTTCCCCGATCCAAATGTCATGTTGTTTTTTGGAATTTTTTTATTGGTTCATACGCCCCACACGGAAATATGAATATAGAAAATAGAATATTTGTTTGTTTTGCTATAATTGAGGAAGTTGGAATTGTATGCTGGTGGAAATGGAAGTCATACCTATTTGCTGTTCCTGATTTCCTCGTAAGGGTGCATAAATTGCTGAATTGCACAATTGCACAGTATATCCCGTACACAAGTCCCGCATAGACCTGGGGTGGATTTAATTAAGTTGTGCAAGACCTGCTCTTGTTTTCTCCATTTTTATTGTCCACATATAAATATCCACATTGTCTGAATCCACCACATATCCATGTTGGTATTAATAATTTCGGTATTGTTTCATTTCGAGGGTGGGTGACATAATAAAACAAATATGAAGGTAAATCTAATACCACAATAAACCACCCTCTCTCATACTTGTATCATTCCTCTGCCTATATTAACATTCCTGCACAATCTGGAACATTGTGTACATTGTGTACATAAGCTACAACGCACGATTTCTGGGCATACGTAATTTGTATTCCCTTGAGAGATCTTAGTCATGGTCTTTGGGTCTCTGGGCGACGTGTTTGGTGTGTTCGGTCATGGTACACGTGGTCATTCGGAAACAGTAACATGCAACTACATTCAGACATTAAGTTGCTTTTAAAAGCACTATCGTGTATATTCCAACTATAATTCTAATTGTAGATAGAAATGTATATGTAGGGGTAGATGTAGATCTAAAATATTTAACACTTTACGTCATCAGATAGTAGTTAAAGTTTTGAGTAGTCAGTTTATTATGATTAGAGTGTTAAAGATACTTTATATGCGGGTTACATAATAAGTAGCATCACACTATTATGATAAGATTTCCTATCTTTTTAATATTTATTGTTTCTTTTCTCCTTACCCCTTCCCACCTTCTCTCCGTCCTCGCATTCCTTTCTCCCATTCCCAGGTTAACCACTTCTCCTCTTCTCTCCTCTTCTCTCCTCTTCTCTCCTCTTCTCTCCTCTTCTCTCCTCTTCTCTCCTCTTCTCTCCTCTTCTCTCCTCTTCTCTTCTCTTCTCTCCTCTTCTCTTCTCTTCTCTCCTCTTCTCTCC
>JARJDS010016100.1:0-21047 GCA_030264155.1 Atheta pasadenae | reverse complement strand
CTCCTTCTCTCCTTCTCTCCTTCTCTCCTTCTCTCCTTCTCTCCTTCTCTCCTTCTCTCCTTCTCTCCTTCTCTCCTTCTCTCCTTCTCTCCTTCTCTCCTTCTCTCCTTCTCTCCTTTTCTCCTTCTCTCCTTTTTTTTGTTTTCTCGTTTTCTACTTTTCTCCTTATCTCCCCTTCTCTCCTTCTCCTTCTCTCCTTTTCTTGTTTTCTCCTTTTCTCCTTTTCTCCTTCTCTGCTTTTCTTTTTTTCTCCTTTTCTCTTTCTTTCCTTCTCTCCTTCCATTTCTAATATCAAATATATTTATGTATTCATACAATACATAATAATCTAATTTGTTATTTACTATTAATTAGTGCATCACTTGTAACATGACCATTAATTTCATCAAATCAGATAAGGATATCATCCACTAATAGATATCATGAGTATCATGACACCGTATACCATCGTACCAGGCGAGAGTTTGCACCGAATGCTTTCTGCTTTCAATTACAACGCAATTAATCACAAACACTTCATAACATTGCACTAAATCTTAGCGATAACGCGCCACTGGATTAGTGGCCACTGGTTATAATGTTACTACTATAGTGAAATGTTGCTCTACAATAGAAATTAACAACAATATAATTTATTTCCTCAAAATATTCTGTCACCTTGAATGAAACAATTAATTCTAATTGAAATAATTTTTATATTTCCAGGAGTAACGTCTACTTATGACAGCTTCAGATCCACGCAACGGTGATTCGTCTTGTCGGTAAGAATTATTTCCACCCCCGAATAAAAAGAAACATAAAAACAAAAATAAAACACTCGTAATTAATGTGTTTGTGCATAAATTTCTATACACACTTACAACATTTATTTTTCCGTTTTTTTCCAAAGCAGGTAAATTTATCCACCCTATTAATTAAGCTCATTGTGCATTCTCCCTGAACTCTTCATTAACTCCACTCTTCACAATCTCACCGTTCTCACGTTTACGTTCACGAGTTCACAAAGAAAGAACAAAAATGTGAATAAAATTCCATTCTTTTGCTTGTTTCCCGTCTCATTCATTCATTCATTAGCTATCTAAAATGTGCACGAAATATTCCAACCCTCAGCAAAACTGAAACTCAAACAGCGAACAGAATGAAGCATAAAGCGCGATGCATTCTACTCGTGCCATCATCATCATCATCATTGAGATCAACATCATCATCATCTGCACTTTGTCTACATTTTCTTCAGTCTACGTTACATCACATTAAAGTTCAACTCAATTTCCACTAGTCTCTCCATGACGTTCAACCATATATTTCACTACATTTCATTGAGTTTACCAATAAAGATGGCGAACGGTAGCAATTGCAGTTGCAGTTGCAACTAAAGTAAAAACAAAAGAAGAATAGTTACAAAGGACTAATTAACTCACACAGTTACTCTTGTAAATAATCTTTCATGAAGTTCGTTTCGTCGTTGATCGTCGTTGTTGTTTCTTCAAGTTAGCGTTTAAGTTTTTCACAATGCGTCCCAAGGGGATGATACACCCCTTACATACTCGTACTTTTACTCTTTACTCTTCTACGGCTTCGCACGAAGAATGTTTCGCATTGTTTCATCTTGTTTTGTTTGTGTTTTACGTTCATTATTTTCTTGTATCTTCCTCATTCGTATTTATATCTTTTGTGCATTGTTTTTCAAACACAACACCCTTAAACTCTTCTAACATAAAATAAATGTCATGATGTTTACATTTCTATTTTAAGAATTTGTAAATGTAAATTTAAAGTCTGCAACCAACATTACTTCACAAATATGTAAGTTTGGTTGCCTAAACATAAACATGTCAATGGCAAACAATTCAATTCCACTATTCATCCTTCAATAACAAATAAAATTGAATATATTCTTTTCAAAGACAGTAGATGTGTATGAAGAATATGTCTTTATAATAATACCCAATATTGGAAAAAATAACAAGAAAAGTTTGGCTGCCACAACTCCCGGTTGGTTTCCGGTGCAAAACACTCAAAGAAAATACGAATTTCTTATCAGTTTCAATCATTTTTATATTCCTGCGATATGTGTCAAGCACAACGAACGAAATGTAGAAAATTTTGACATGGTAAACGCGTGACATGACATGATAGAACATGACAAACACTCGAATAAGATATAAAAATTTTATATTTAAAAAAAAACAAGTGGATTTCTTTACAACATAAAATACTAATATGTAAATAAATAACAGCATTTTTTGTTTTTTTATACACCTGACGCCATCTACAAAAGAATTACGTGTATTAAAAATTACAGTTTTCTTTCTTTTAGTTAGTAGTTATTAGTTTGTGATATATTTAAGTAATGCACTAATAGATGGCGTTACTTTGTAATTTAATTTAAGTTCGCATTAATGCACAATAAAGCCGTCAAGCGTACGAGTTCGATAGTCATATCTATTTATCTATAGATATTCGCACATTCACCGAACAGGGTGCACAGAGAGGAAGGGTGGAGAAACCATGTGTGTTGGTTCCCATTGCTTTAAAAGCGAATTTAAAGCTATCAAACGCACTTGTGATTTGAATGTTTCCATGCTTCGTTGCAGCTTCAAATACTTCAAATTTCAAATGTTGTAGCGTTTTGATGGGAATACGAAAAAATATTGAATAAAAAGTGGATTTAGTATGCAACGGTTTTATATGATTTTTTGGTTGAAAGTTTAAATGTTTGTATGTGTTAAGGATATTGTGGATAACGAGATATGGGTTAGTGTTGGAATATGAATGGAGTGTGTGGAGTGTGATCCTGATCACTGGTCCATCTCTGTACAATCAAGTGCGCTGCGATATTAATGCGTCCATTGGGGATTAATGACGAGACGAATGCACAATGTGCGATTAATTGGTGCGCACAAGGTTATTATCGAAGTGCAACGCGTATTACACTACAGTGGATTTGCATTCGTATTTGCCATTTACGATTTGAGGCATTGGAGAGCTATTTGCACCATTTACAGCTTTAGGGGTGCATTTGTGATTTACTCACTTACTATATATACATTGATCGGATTCAAATAGATCATTGTTTGATCACGTTAGCACTATGCGGTATTATTGTTACATTAATTTTCATTATCGTTTGTTTTGTTTAAGTTTGATATATAGATCTTCATTAAACACATTTATAGTCTACTATGGATGTGTTGTTACTGAGTTTTAGCGCTGACCAATGAGAGTAGACTGTTACCAATGAGTGCAAGCGAGAACGCACTACTTTTCTTATAGTTCGGTTTTTAACTTTATTTTACAATAATACTATAAAATAAAACTAAATAATTTTAACGTGATTTTATTATACATGTTAGTGACTAATTAAAATAATTTTTTGGAAGTTATTGATTTCAAAATGGCGGCAGTACAGAGTTTTTGCATTGACGTGTTTTCTTTAGTTAGGGTTCACTGCCGGGCAAACAGCGTCTAAAATTATTGTAATTTTAATAATCCAAATTGTTTATATGATTCTATATTAGAACTGCTATATAACTACGTAAGATTTATGCGATATACTGATTTTTAGTTAAATGGCGGACTTTTAAAGTAAAAAGTAAAAATTTGCCTAAAACAGTCATATAATTGTTAATAACTAATAAACTATGCAATATATCGCAAAAAGCTTACGTACTTTTAAAGACAATGTATATTCCAAGATATATTCTAAATTTCAGGTCATTCGGTTAAAAATTGTCAGAGTTATTTGTTTTTGTAACCTAAAAAATTAGTTTTGAGATATGAGCGTTTAAAGTTTTGAGTAGCGCTTTAATCCTATAGTCGGCGCTGTGGTAAAATCAACAATTGAACCTTTTAAAATTAATTTTTTTCTATAAATCAAACGGCATTATATTTTTATGACCCTAAAGTATTGTTTAAGCAAACAAACAAAAAATTGATTTTTTTTTGAAAGTTCTAGAGCGATAGTTAGCGAGTTGAAGCGCCGACCAATGGGAGTGAGTTGTTACAAATGAGTGCAAGCGAGAACGCACTACATCTCTGAACTTATAATGCACCACCTTTAGTACTGTCTACTTTTGTTATTTAGTAAATAATAACTTAGAATGTTTTATAGTCTTTTTTAATTTTTTTTCAGGAAACGACGCACTCACGCAATGGGGATGCGTCTAATCACCCGCCTCCTGCTGCTGGTGTGCCTCGTCAGCCTTCTAAGTCTTCTATTTTTATCAAGATGTGGTCTCACAACATTAGAAACAACAGAAAATGAAGAACTACCCGATGCACAAGCTTTAATATCAGGTAACCATAAAAACAACATAAATATTTTTTCAGAATAAAAATTTAATAATCTCCTCAAATGACAATTACAAAACAAAATTTTAATACATATTAAAATCACTGTTTAATAACCTATAAAACAATATTGGATTGTCAATACAAGTTTCCAATTCTTCAAGATCTTCATTAACATTCGTAACACCATCAACAAACGCAGTCAATAAACATTCCTCCGCTTCTTCTTCTTTAATAATTTCCAAAGCCACATCAATAAATTCTCCCACATCAGTCAAAATCTCGAAACCCATACCCAATAAATCCCCAACTAAAAGACGAGCCTCGGCAAAAATTCCCGGGTAATCTTCAAGAATGACACATTCCAAAATGACGTTGACATGTTCTTCTATTTTGGGCAAAGCTGCCTCCACGGTCATGTTGAATTTTTCTGATAATTCGTTGATTTCCACCATAAAATCATCAAGGCGTGATTCGATACATCCCAAAGCATCAAAAATATTTTCAGCCACTTCAGCTATCAGTTCAGCTTGGAATGTTTCGATACATTCAATCACATGTGGGTCTTGTTCGTCAAAAATTGATAATGAATTGAATTTCTGGCCTGATTTTAATTTTGATAGCGGATCAAGGGCTTCAGCGATTTGTTCCTTTATAAATTCATGACGAGTTTGATAACTGAAAGTTACCTGCAACACATTTTAAAGTAGTATTAAAAATGAAGAAACATTAGTTTTGAGGTTAGACTTACCGAACAAAGGGTTAACAAGCAAGCGAAGGTTAAAAACTTAAACATTTTGATTAGTTAGTCGTCTATGTTGGTCGTTTATAGAACTCAACTGAATATGCCGTGAAAACATAGTACTTAAATAGGTAGAAAAAGATAAGTCAATTAATCAATGATAAGATAATTAATTGATGATCACAAATGGATCGCACTTAAGTCATGCAGTTAATTTTAATATCTGGAATTTCCATAAAAATATAAAAAATGTTTCTGTTTAAACAATACTTTTGAGTCATATAAATAGAAAAAAATTAACAATAAAAGGTTTAATTGTTTATCTTATCAAAGCGGAAGCTGTGCATTCCTAGACAAATAACTCAGATAATTTTTAACCGAATGTCTTGAAATTTAGAATATATCTTGGAATATACACTATCTTTAAAAGTACTAACGATTTTTACGATATATTGTTTAGTTCATTAGTTATTAACAATTATTTGATTTTTGAGGCAAAAAAAATACGTCATCGTAAAAACGCTGTACATCCGCCATTTTGAATTAAATCACTACCAAAAAATTATTTTAACTACTCACTAACATGTATAACAAAATACCGTTAAAATTTGTTTGTTATGTTTTGTGGTTTTTATAAAAAAAAATCCGAAAGTTTGAACAAAAAAGTCAAAATCTTAAATTTGTAAAAATTTATTTTTAATTATTTTGTTTTTAAGTTTTTTTGACTTAAGCATTAACACATTCAGTGAAAGCGGCTTTAGCTACATTAATATCATTCTTAAAAGCAGCTAAGGCGTCTTGAACGCATGCATAAGGTCCTGGGAATTCCTCAGCGATAGCAGCGACACCTTCCTCGACCATAACAAGAATAGCGCGGGAGTTGTCGCTGACTAAAGTCACAACTTGTTCGAGAACATTCACACGGCAGTCATCATCAGCGCATTGTTCGAATTCGATTGATTTGGCATCGATAATTTCGGATGTTTCTACAATAATATCCCAAACATCGTAGTGTAAGGCCATGACTTCGTCGTAGCATTCATCAACGCATGCGCGTCCAATTACTTTTTGTACTTCGAAATCAGCAAGCACTTGGTTGACGAATGTACGTAAGCAATCGGCAGCGTCGCCTTTAACCGCCATTCTCATTTTAGAGAGTTTTACAGCACTGCGCATGATTGCGGTGGTTTGTTCCTTGGTTGGTGTGGCCATTGATGCCTGAAATTAGGTTAGATAAGGTTAAGTTTTGTTAGGTTATGTTTAGGTTATGGTTGTAGTGGTACTTACGCCGAGGCACATTGCCAATGCAACAACGAAGAAGAGTTTTGCCATTTTAATTGATTGTTGTAGGGTTTTGTATAACTTTAAAGTCGTACTGAGAAAATGAGGTCTTAAGTCAGTATTTATACTTATGTTACTAATATTACTTAATCAAGATTACGATTTATAAGTATCGATAAGTTCAGTAATGTTTTTTATGGTGCTGGTATTTTGTGAGTATAGTTAGTCACCTGATATTGGTAAATTTGATATCAATTTAAGATTTAAGATAATTTGTTCTAATTGTTCGGTGAGGTGAGGTGAGTAGGTACTTAATGTACTCATTAAGTTATTGGATGATAATGGTGACAAATTTATGACTTTGCGTATTTCAAGTGTTTATAGTGACAAGTCAATAATATTTGTTAATTTAAAATTAATAAAGAATGAAATTAGTTTTTCTAATATATTAAATTATTAATTGGCCTTATAAGGAACCACTGTTATTCATCGAAAGACTAGCTATAAAATTTGACAATTTTTTAATAATTGGCCTTTAAAGGAGCATATACTTTCATTTTATAAATTAATACATAATTTATCTTAGTAACAATGTTTAATAGAACGTAAAAATCAAATTATTTAATATTATTTTAATTTTCTATATAACATAAAAAATTCGTAAAACAATTAAGAAAAATTACTTTTTCTTATATATAAAATTTTTTATTGGCCTTATAAGGAACCACTAGCTTTCATAGAAACACGATCTATGGAATTTGATAATTTTTTATTAAGTGGCCTTTAAAGGAATATGACCTTTCATCTTATAATCTAAAAAATAATCTATCACGGTAATATTTTACGCTGTAGCGTAAAAATCAAATTATTTAAAATTTTTAATTTTTTAAATTTAAATAAACCGTACATTTATAACAAAAAAAAAAGCGTAAAACAATGAAATTATGTTTTTTCTTATATATAAAATTTTTTATTGGCCTTATAAGGAACCACTAGCTTTCATAGAAACACGATCTATGGAATTTGATAATTTTTTATTAATTGGCCTTTAAAGGAACACGACCTTTCATCTTATAATCTAAAAAATAATCTATCACGGTAACATTGTTTAATACAGCGTAAAAATCAAATTATTTAAAATTATTAATTTTTTAAATTTAAATAAACCATACATTTATAACAAAAAAAAATGCAAAAAACAATGAAATTATTTTTTCTCTTATATATCAAATTTTTAATTGGCCTTATAAGGAACCACTGGCTTTAATTAAAACACCATCAATGAATTTTGACATTTCTTTAATAATTGGCCTTTAAAGGAACACGACCTTTCATCTTATAATCTAAAAAATAATCTATCACAGTATCATTATTTGATACAACGTAAAAATCAAATTATTTTATATATCTCAAATGTTAGATTGGCCTTATAAGGAACCACTGCCATTATAAAAACACCACCTATTAAATTTATCATTTTTTAAATAATTGGCCTTCAAAGGAGCATAAACTTGCATCTTTTAAACAAAAAAAAAAAGAATTTGTCTTAGTAACTTTGTTCAATACAACGAAAAAATCAAATTATTTAAAGTTATATATTTTTTTAAATATTAATAAAGCCTATACTTATAACAAATAAAACATTGGTTAAATTGACAAATATTATAAACCATGAAACATAACTACGCATCAAATAAATATTTAATCTTATCTTTAAAATTATAAATTATAATCCGGATTATTAGATATTATTAGAACTGATAAGAAATCCTCATGTCTATTGAATTTTTTTGTATCATAAGTTTTAACTTTATTACAAACATAAATTGAATCAAACACAACGACAGGAAGAACATAAAAATGTTTAAATTAATCCTTGTGTTAACATTATGCATTGCCGTAAGTACAAAAAACAATTACAATAAAAACAACCCCTTATTTCTCACTATCAATATTTAAATAAAAATTAAATTAAATTCTAGTCATCAATGGCTGCTGAATATTCACTAGAAGGTTCATCAATCCGCGTGATGGAACCTTTAGGAACCATCGCCAACAGTTTGGTCCTTATGGATATCGATGTCGCCGCTTGTGTCGAAGAATTAAAGTCCAATCTGATCGGATCATTCCAAAAAGCTGGACTTGCTTCCCATGAATGCGTTGCTGATTGCGTGCCTGAAGTGATGAAAATCCACGACGATGTGTGGAAATCTTTTCAAGGAGCACGTGATCTGGTTACTGTCGAGTTTGATAACTTCCTAGCTTGTGGTGACGACGAATCATGTCAAATGAACTACCGAGAAATTATTATAGAACTTATTGCCGAAAACGTGAAACATAATACGGTAATTATTGAGGAAGGTGTTAAAAGTATTGCGGAAAAGTACCCAGAAAATTATGATTGTGTACAGAGAGTATTTGAAAATTTTATTGAAGAAGTTAATGAACTTGCACAACGTTTCTTAGATTGTGTTTATGTGTTTTAATTTAATTACATTGTAAATTATAAAGTAATAAAATTATTAATAAAATGTATAATTGACAATTAATTTTCAAAGACACAAACTGAAAAATTAATAACATGATCAAAGACATTTACCCACAAAGTATCCAAAATTTGGCGAACACATTGCGCAGCTTCAGGATTTTGATTTCCTAAATTAACATCCACATGTTTTGTGATTTGATTTAAAAGTTTAACTAGATAATTTCTTGTTTTTGTCGTCATGTCAGCGAGAAGATCATATATACATGTTTCTGTTTCACAATCAATTAATGATAAATATTGTCCTTTAAAGTCAGAAACAAAAGTAGATGTTATTGGGTCCATATCTTCTTGAAGAGCTAAGAATTCTTCGGTTGCTCCGGAAGGACAACTTTGAACTTGAAGGTTAGAAAGATCCAACTCGGCAAGGACAGATTTTTCTAATATTTCAAAGCAAGCATCATATTTTTCGATTGATCCATCAAAATTTGTAATGTTTCTTGTTGGTAACGCAACAGAACACTAAAATTTAATAATTAGAATAAAATATTTAAATTGAGAATTTAATTAAATACTTACATGTACAAAAATTAATAAACATGACGTTATAATTTTGATTTGATTAAACATTTTGGTTGTTGTTCAGTTGATTGTTTAAATCGTACTGAGTACTTTAACAATGTATAACTATTTATATAATAGAGTGGTGGTTATTTAGTTGATAATATTTTCAGTTTTATAAAAAACGGAATAATGCTGCCATCTATCGGTCGTTTATTATAGTTCAGTACGTAAACCCTAGATGGCGGAAGTTGAAAATAAAAAAACAAAATATGAGAAATTGGAAAACATTTTTATTTTATTATTATATTATTAACATTAGTTATTAGGTTAAATAATAAAAATTTAAAAAATAAATATTTAATTTTACGAATAAAAATTTTGATTTAATTAAATATTTTTGTTGATGTTCAATTAATTGTTTAATTCGATCTGAACTCTCTTTTGATTTGTAATTATTAATGTAATAGAGTGGTGGTTATTTCGTTGATAATATTTTTCGATTTATAAAAAACGGAATAATGCTGCCATCTATTGTTCGTTTATTAAAGTTCAGTAACTAAACACTAGATGGCGGTAGTTTAACCTCGAAATAAATTAATGAAATTTAATATTTTAGTTTTATTAAAAAAACTGAATAATACTGCCATCTATAGTTTGTTTATTATAGTTCAGTTACTAAACACTAGATGGCGGTAGTTGATAAAAATAAAAATAAAAAAAATTTAGTACGTAATAAAATGTTTATTTTATTATTATATTATTAACGTCAGTTAAAACATAAAAACATGAAAACATTTAGGCCGTGACGCAAGCGATGAAGTCAGCGGCGGCACCTTCGATGGTAGCACCAATCTTCTCGACGACACCAGCAGCGCAAGCAGCGGCTTCAGGGAATTTGCCCTGCAAGCTGTTCAAGTGGGAGGAAACAATGTTTTGCACATCTTGATAGTATTTGCCGATGGTTCCAACCAAGTCTTGGATGGCAGCGATCTTGCAGGCACCATCATCACCACAGGCAACGAAGGCAGCGACTTGAGCTTCGACAGTGACGGCGGCGGCTTCGGTGGAGGCAAGGATTTCTTCCTCGAGAGCGATCATCTCTTCGACGCAGTCGACGGTGCAGTCGGCAATGGCGGGGAGGTTTTCTTCCAAAGAAGCAACCACGGTGTTCTTCAAAGCTTCAGCGCATTTGGGCAAGTCACCGAGTCCATCAACGGATTTCATGTGGCTGGTCATGCGGGTGAGCGCAAAACGGGCGCGCATGGTGGTGACCGATGGAGTAGCCATGGTGGCCTAGAATTAACAATAAATAATCATCATTATTATTATTATTAGTAATTTTTTTAATTATTAAAAGTTTACTTACAGCAACGCACAAGGCGACGAAGAAAAGGAGCTTGGCCATTTTGATTGGTAGTTTGTTAACGTCGGATGAGAACAACTGATTTTGTTTTGGTTCTGATTGCGGTATTTATACCCAAAAAACACTTACATTAGGTACTTATAGTTGCCTAATATAAGAGGTACAAAGTATTTATTGATCATCGATCAAGTGTATTTAAATTTTTATTAATTACCACACTTTGGTTTAAATTTTAAATCAAAAAAAAAAACTTTACGTAATTTTTTTATACTAATTGTTTGGCTAGACATTTATCATTTGTTTTTGGAGTAGTTGTTAGAGTTGTTTTTGAGTTTCAAACAACACGCCATCTATCGGCATTTACTTCAAAAACTTTGGTTCACCATTGGTAGATGGCGATACTATTACATATTATCAATTAAATATCTATTTTCACTTTAAATCTTATAAAATGATATAACAATATTAAATAAATTAAATTATAGTTTAATTGTTTATAATCAATTTAATTGTTTAAATAAATAAAAATTTTATAGATTCATATAGCAGTAAATAACTAATTTAAAGTATAAAAACTGTAAGAAAAACAAAGTTATATGTTGCGCCACTTCACAACAGATGGCAGCATTTGTTATTTTTTTTGTTGAATATAACAATTGTTTCAATTAAATTTAATTGAATCATTAAATATTTGTTAATTAACATCTAAATTAATTATTTATTTACTCGTATAAACTTATTACCCGTTTGATAATATTAATTGATTATAAATGAATAAAAGATCAATTTGTTTAAATTTTTAACGTCATGGATAACTAATTTGGTTTTCCCGGTATTTAGATATAGACAATTGAAATAAAGTTATTAATAAATATCTTGAGTAATAAATGTATTTAGAGGTTTATTTATTAGACACTTAAAATCAGTAAAAATCATCAAAATCGTAGATAATAATTATTTTTATTTAAAATCATTTATTTCAAGTAGTCTATGGTCTTTTCAATAAAGATAATAATCTACTAGTTAAATAACAATAGAATCAAGGAGATTTTTTGGTTTTCTGATTGATTAGAGTCAAATTAGTTATTGGTAGTACAATATATCCACTTAAACAAATGATAAATACATTGTATTTCAATAAAAACTGAGCTCGTCTTTAAAAACAAAAGTTATTGATACATCGCCATGAAAAAAAAGATCCAATGATATGTTGTTTTTTAACACTTCAAAGTATCGTAGAAGTAAAAGAAAACATATTGATGTTTTGAGAGTGGTTTTACCCCTTAATATTCATCTGAACAACAACAAAAACAAGTAATATAAGTAATGACGTTGCAAATACTGAAATGACTTTACTGCGTTGCAACTTGTAACTATTCGAAATGTTTCCTTAGACTCTTAGTGTTCATTTGTCGATATCCTTCGACATAATTAATGGTTTTATGACACGGTTCCTTGAAGGATTTCAATAAATGAGTATTGCTTTATCTACTTATCAACTTATCTTCATTTTAAAATTCAAACTAAAACTTTCTTTGTTTCAAATTGAAAATTTTATTCTTTTTTAGAAGATTTTTAATTAGAATAAAATATCCAACAATAATTTCTGGATTGTATTAACTTTTATCTCCAGACGCATCTTGTTGGTGGTGTATGAAGAAAAATAATATCTAATCTAGGAATGCAGATTGCGTTCGTTGTGTGTCTATGTGCCTAGTCTAGACCAATTGTTGGTTGTTGGATACATTTGACAAAACTCTCTCTCTCGCAATGTGAATTCGTAAATTGTCCTTCCTTCAGCGTTGGCTTGTGGGCTGTGTACGAGTTCATTCATTTCGTCCTGTCCCAGCTTTGCGTGGCAGTAAATTTCACGCTGGTTGCAATTTAATGCCAGTCGCGTGTAACTTAAACTACGTCTAACATTTGCTACGTTTGTTTGTCATGTACGAGAAAATTGTCCTTGCATTGTAAGGATTGCGAGTGTGCTCAAACACGCAGCCGTTGCGGAGCATGTTTGCTTTGCTTTCATTTTCTGTGTAAGAATTAGGAGAGTGAGGAAGCAGATAGTACGCAAGAGGGGAAGAAGATTGTTAGTTAGTTTGAAGCATGGCGTGCGAGATCACACACAAGACGATCTTGCGCGATTTCGATAGGCATCGTTAAACCCCACATTTGCGAGGGTATTAACATATGTACATAATGCGCATGCATAATAAGGGGTATATTAGTGAGATTGTACAAAGGTTATATATATACGGGGTGTTAGAATAGAGAAACAACGAAATAAGGGATGGAGATATTTTAGACATTGGTTAAGAAGGATATAAGAAAGGGGGTAGGATTGGAGAATAGGAGGGAGTTTAGGTTAGGATATGTAAAATGGAAATAATAGAAAGAGATTTTAGAAAGAACATTGGATATAGTCCAGTTAAAAAGGTAGAAAAAGGAGTAAGGGAGAAATTGAGATTAGAGATTACAAGGGAGTTTAGGTTTTGAAATAAGAACGATACAGGATTGTAGTTGGGGAAGGTTTTGGAAAGGAAAATTAAAAAGGAGATAGGAAGAAAGATGGGATATATATATATATATATATATATATATAGAATAGTAATATATATATATAGAAAATAAAATAAAAGCTATATTAGAAAGGGGATGAGGAATCAGATTGAAGAAAAAAATAGAAAAAACGGTACTTTAGCAAATAGAAGAGAAAATGGAAAAGGAAATAGAACAAGAGATGGTAAGAGAAGTTGTAATTAAGATGAGAAATTAAGGAGATAGAATGGAGATTGGGGATAAGTGATGATATAAATGGTGGAGAAGAAGATGAATAACGACTAGATAAAGAGAGGTGGATAAATCATTAAAAAGTTTATAGAACAGATAGTGGCAAAGAGAAAAGTAGAATAACAAAGAAAATGAAATAAACATGAAGGTAGGAATGAAGAAGACCCAAAAGAAGAAGAAGAATAGAGAGGAATGGAGATAAAAAGAAAGAAAAATGAAGATAAGTAGTTTTCTTGAACACTTTGTAGAATAGTTACAATAAACAAACCTATATCTTAAACTAATACTCAAATGGAACATGAACAAACACCCTTTAAGGTTAAGAGTTGAGAGTTGAGGGTTGAGGGTTAAGGGTAAATGTTGATGACGTACTTATATAAAATGTTTGCGTTCAAAAATAAGCGAAATATGATTACTCAATGATCACTCACATCATCCCCACTAACCCACAACATTGGAACAATATCTTTCCCCTGATAATGATAGCAACATCAAATTTGGTTGCATCCATACAAACCAAACAACCCCTATAATGCATTGAGATTAAACAACCCGCATTAAACACACATAACATTCTCCTATAACTAAGTAGTAAACATTAAAAAAAATTAAAAACTAACCTAACCAAACTCTTCTAAATCATATTGAAATTATATATAAATTATATAATATATAGATAGTATTATAACTAACTCTTTTACTGAATGGCACTGCTGGTATAATTCCAGAGATACATGATACGTTCATTAATAACGACATGTTTTCGAAACAGTTAATCCGCCTAACGTCAGTTTATTTCTATTCCGAGCCACAAATCAACGCACCCCAAGCTTCAAATGAAAATGTTTGTTTGTGTTGGGGTTGATCTCTATGTACAAATTGATGAATGCTAATCGACAAGTATCAATCATATTTTACAATGGAAACAAACAATTATAATTAAAAATTGTTGTAATTTTTTCAATTAAATAAAATGACTTGTAATAATTAATCACTACTTCTGTTATCTGATAAGGATTATTTATAAAGCTTATATAGAACACACTCAAAGTCAAGATTAACGTCAGTACCGAATCGATTGATCATCATGATGAAACTTAGTAGTTTTGTAATTGTCTTAATGGTTATAACCATAAACCAGGTAAATATTTTAATTGTTCCATTAAAATTAAAATATTAAAATTATTTATTTAGGCATCCAAGATACGTTCGTCTATAACTGCTGAAAATCGTGATACAATTGATGATGTGTCCAAAATTATCGAACAATTATCCCAATCAGTTCAAGAAACTTTAGAAGAAATTCAAACAACGAGAATAAAACTAACGAATCAAAGTGAATTATCGGTTAAAGTAGAATCAGTCAATTATTTACAACAACTTGGTTGGCGTTCAGGAGATATTGAGAATGACTTAAATGAATTTGTTAAAACAGTAAACGAATTAGATTATTTTATAGATAATGATTGTATTCAAGCATTAATTCTGAGAATTGCGCCTATTGTAACAAAACACAAAGCCACTGTTGAGTCTTGTGAGTCGGAAGTGATTCAAGAATTTGTAACAATTAGGGAAAATGTGAATTTGTTTATAGAAGATTCTAACAGATTGTATGACGCTAAAAATGATGAATATTCTAAGTGTCAGGATTGGACTTGTCGCGGTGAAATTGGTGAAGTTTTAGTGCAGACTTTGATGAAAATCAATCACAGCTCTCATGATCTTGATAGTCGTATTAAGATTGGGGCGGATAAAACAGTTGCACGTGGGTATAAATGTTTAAGGGCTATGGTTAGTGAGTTAGAAAATGATTTGGATGCTTTAGTGGCTGAGAAAATAAATTGTATTGTTTAATTCGATGTTTGAAGTATTGGTGTCGCGAGCCACGACAAGTCTAGGTTTTGGATGTTAGTAGCTATCGAGTAGGCCGTGAGTCACGGCAATCAAGTAGGCTTTGTTTGTTGTTTTGTTTGTCTGTTGTTTTCTTTTTGAATCGTTTTGTAAATAAAGTTTAGTCACATTTTATAATTCGTTTAGTGAACACGTTATCCGTATTTTAGAGGCTGTTTGGTCCACGACAATTGGTAATGTGAAAAGTTGATTTATTATTAACAAGTTTATATATAACAAGGTTTTCTATATCTTTTCTTTTCTATATCTAATTATTGTTTCTCTTGCAATACTTTTTTGTAGCTATTTTCTAAGATTAAGTTATATATCTTTTGTTTTATCAACTTTTACTTATTCTTGTTTGCTTTTTTTTTGTTTATCTTTTTCATTTTCTTCTTCTTCTTTTCCTTTTAGCTTATTTCTTTGTTTTTTACTCTCTATCACTTTTTCTATTCGTTCTTTGTTTCTGTATCTCATTTTTTTTCCAATCTTTCCTTTCTTTTCTTTTCTTTTCTTTTCTTTTCTGTCTTTAATTTTTTTTTCAATTCGTCTTCATTTCTTCATCTCTCCTTCTCCATTCTTTGTCCTTTTTTCTCTTCTCTTTATCCTTTCCTTCTTTTTTTACTTCTCATTTTTTACTCCCTTCTTCTTTGTCTGATTTCCTATTTTCTTCATTTTTGCCTTTTCTCTTCTTTTCTTCTTTCCTTCAACTCTTTCTTCATATCCTTCTCTTATTTTTCTCTCTTTTTTCTCAATAATATTTTCTTTTTTTATCTCCTTTTTTCCTTTCTATTTTCTCTTTCCTTTCTTTTTTCTTCTTTTCTGTCTTTATATTTTTTTCAATTCGTCTTCATTTCTTCTTCTCTCCTTCTCCATTCTTTGTCCCCTCTTCTCTTCTCTTTATCCCTTTCTTCTTCTATTACTTCTCATTTCTCACTCCCTTCCTCTTTGTCTGATTTCTTATTTTCTTCATTTTTGCCATTTCTCTTCTTTTCTTCTTCTCTTCTACTTTTTTCTTCATATCCTTCTCTTATTTTTTCTCTCTTTTTTTCTCAATTCTATTTTCCGTCTTTTTTTCTTTTTATATTCTCTTACCTTTCTTTATTTTCCTCTTTTCCACTATTTATCCCTTTCATTCCTTCTTTTCTTTTTTCTTCCTTTACTTATTCTGTTTTCTAGTTCTATATCTTGTCTACATCTGTTTTTTTTCATTGGAAAAACAAATAAAATAAAATAAACAAAAACAAAAATAAAACGATATCTAATTAAAACTAAAAAAATAGGTTAGATAAGAAACATTTATCAGTATTTGTGAAACAAATAAAAGATAAACTATAATTAAACAAATCATGATATCTACCGCATTATAAAGTACAACTCTGTCAAACAAAAATCATTATAAAACATTAACCAACATCAAACGATTACTAACATAACCATTAAATAAAAAACAAACAAACAAAACAACACAAACAAAAAAATGGCATTGAACATCTTAACCCTTTTTTTATTAATAACAATATCAACAAACATGGTAAACAAAACCTTTTTTCTAAAATATTTCCAATAAATAAAAACAAAAACAATTAAATGAATTATTTAGGTTATTTCCGACAACAACATCAATAAAGAAGATCTAATCACCAAAATAAACGACGTCAACCAAACAATTCTAACAACAATCGATCCGCTTATAATCGATACTAACACTATAGTCCAAGAGTTCTTAAACACCATAAGAACAACTATTGATGACAACGATACATATTTATACATTGACATTATAATACCTTTTTACGAAAAAATCGACGAAGAAATCAAACTGGCCAACGAACAAGGTTATGATATACAAGAATGTGTCAACGTAACTTATGAACAAATTGATAGTTTACCACAACTAACCGAAGAACAAATAAATGGTAAATTATTAGAATTCACCATTAATTTTGGGTTGGAATATGTTGGTATTGAATTACAAATTAAGGAAGATAAAGACAAATTGGAACAACTTTTACTTGAAATTCAATCTTGTGATGATAATGAAGTGGAATGTTTACAAACAATTGATGAAGTAATTGACATAATTGACGAGCATGTTAATAATGGTCTTAATAGTATTATTAATGAATATATTGTACATCTTAATGAAACTATTGATGAAACTTATAAACAATTTGCAGAATTGTACGAAATTATATATGTAGATTTTGAAAAACTTAAAGAGGATTTTGTTTCTTGTTGTTACAAACTAAATTAAACAATATATTAAAATTATATAATAATTAGTAGTTTTTAATGCTGTTTTCATCTCCTTTTCGCTTTTCCTTTTTTTCATTTTGCTTCTCTTTCCCTCATTTACCTCTTTTTTTCTTTTCTTCATCACCTCCCTTTTCATTATTTTCCTCTATTTTTTTTATTTTATTTCTCTTCCATTCTTTTTTTCATCATTAATATTTTCCTTTTCTCCTCCTTATTTCTTCTTCATTTCCCCTCATTTTTTTCTCTTTTCTTCTATTTCTTGCTTCTTTTGCTACTTTTTTTCTTTTCTTCTTCCATTTTCCTTTTCTGCTTTCCATTTTCTTTTCTTTATCTGTTTTTTATTCTCCTTTTTTACCTGTAAATATCCCTTTTTTTATCTTATTTTCTTTCTTTTCTATTTTTATTTTTTTTTTTCGTCTTTATTACTTCTCATTTTCACCGCTTGTCTTTTTTTCCCTTTTCTTCTTTACCTCCTTATTTCTACTTCACTTTTACTTATTACTTTTTCTTCTTGTTTCCTCTTTTTCATCCTCCTTTTCGTTGTTCCTTTTTCTTTTCTTCTCCCTTCCATTTTTTTCTTTTCCTTTAATCCTCTCCTCGTTTCCCTTTTCTCTGTTTTCCTCTTTTCCTCTTCATTTCCTTTTTTTTTCTTCTCCTTTTTTCTTGTATTTATCCCTTTCTTTCATCTTTTTTTCTTTCTTTTGTTTTTTTATTTTTCTTTTCCTCATTTTTCCCATCTACTCTTCTTCTTATTTTCTTCTTATTTTCTTCTTTTTTTGCTCTCTCTCTTTTTCTACTCTTTTTTTTTCGTTTTCTGTCCTTTCCTCTATGTATCCCTTCCATTTTCCTTTCTTTTTCTTAGCTTTTTAAATTTATTTCTCCTTTCTTCCTTATCTCTTTTCTTCTTCTCCTCTTCTTTTCCTCTTCTTCTCCTCTTCATTTCTTTTTCTACTCCTCTTCTTCTGCTCTTCTTTGCTTCTTCTATTTTCCGATTTACCTCTTCTCCACCTCCTTTTAACAATCTATCTATCACACTTCCCACCTTATATCCACTTTTTACTTTTACCTCCTTACCTTCCCCGTTTTCTTCCTTATTTCCCTATATCTACTTCAATTTCTTCATCCTTTTAAATCTTCTTATCTAACTTCTTTTGCTACAATTTTCCTTACTTTCTAATCTTCTTTATTTATTTATTGAGAGTTCCCATCAAATAAAATTCCTATAATAAATTTAAAAGAAAAAAAAAATTTATTTAAAAATAGAATTATCATTTCAAACGAGAATATTTTACATACCATAACTTCTTGTGGACTGTCTAACACAGGATACGCGCCGGGAATCAAAACGACAACCGCAGTTTCCCAGAACTTTATTACCAGCACATTATAGAAGTTATAAACTCAAATGATTTTACAATCCCTTAGAATATTACCACCCCAATACTCACTCCAATTGAGAATTTCGCCAATAGTTTACACCATTAAAATATGAATTAGGATGTTGTAAGAATTAAGTCCTGTTTACAACGCAATATTTCACAATAAAAATAAAATCCTCATCACAAAATCATCAAAATTTAAATTTAATCATAACCAAGATTAAATTTTTAAATAATAAAAAAACATAAAACAAAAAAACATCAAGTTTTATAGGCTTCTCTTTTGTTTTGTTTTGTTTTTATTTTGTTTTTCTGCTTGTTTATTCCAAAAAATGCGATGCTAATGCGTTGCCATGGCAATTATTTGTGTTTCATAACAAACTCTACATAAAACAGAATTTCACGTTAATCCAACAAAAGTTTTGTTTCCAAACTAATTAATAACTAAAATTGTAAACACTTAGATATAACAAAATTAAATGTTTTTGAAGTACCAAAATTAATTTGTACATTAATTGCATTTTGTTTTTAATTGGGGAAAACCGCATCAAATTTACTAAAACGTAATAAAACGATATCTGATCAAAACCTAATAAATAAATATGATAAGAAACAATTATCAGTATTTATAAATCAAAGAAATCTATAAATAAACAAATCACGATATCTATCGCATTATAAAGTGCAACACTGGCAAATAAAAATCATTATTAAACATTAACCAACATCAAACGGTTACTAACATAAACAATAAATAAAAAACAAAACAAACAAAAAAATGGCGTTCAATTTAATCACCATTTTGTTATTAATAACAATAACCACAAATATGGTAAATATAAACAATTTCAAAAATATAACGAATAAATTAAAACAAAAACAATTAAATTTATTATTTAGGTTATGTCCGATACCAAAATCAATAAAGACGAACTAATTACCAAAATAGACAACGTCAACCATACAATTCTAACAACAATCGAACCACTTTTATTCGATACTAGTTCTACATTCCATGAATTCTTGAACAATTTAAGGAAAACTTTAGATGACCACGATGCTTATTTATACCTCCATATTGTAATACCGTTTTACGAGAAAATCGACGAAGAAATAAAACTGGCCAACGAACAAGGTTATGATATACAAGAGTGTGTCAACGGAACTTATGAACAAATCGATAGTTTAGTACAACAAAAGGAAGAACAAATTATAGGTAAATACACAACGATGCTTGTAAAAGTCTCGTCAAAATATCGCGACATTGAATTGAAAATTAAGGAAGATATAGGCAAGTTAGAAGATCTTTTATTGGAAATTCAATATTGTGACGATAACGATGTGGAATGTTTACAAACAATTGACGAAGGAATTAATTTAATTGACGAGCATGTTAATAATGATCTCATTGATATTATTAATGAATATAGTGTATTTCTTGATGTAACTATTGATGAAACTTTTAAACAATTTGCAGAATTGTACGAAATTTTATATGTAGATTTTGAAAAACTTAAAGAGGATTTTGTTTCTTGTTGTCAGAAACAAATTTAAACAACCAATAAAAATTACATAAAATTTATTAGTTTTCAATGACATTTTTATCTTCTTTAAAACATTTTTTATCCATCATTCCTGTTCTCATCTTCTTTTTTATCTCACTTCTCCGTTCTTCTTTGTATTTTTTCTTATTTCTCTTTTTTTTTTTTCTCTTCCACTTTCTTCATCTTTTTTTTTATTTCTTTCTTTTTTCCTCTCTACTTCTTCTCCTCTTTTCCTATTTTTTCTTCTTTTCTTTTTTCCTTTTTTTTTCTTTTTTTTCCTTTTCCCCTTCATCTGTTTTATTCCTCTTTTTTGTTACATTTGTTTAATTTTCTCTTTTTCTCTTCTTTTCTTCTTTTCTTCTTTTCTTCTTTTCTTCTTTTCTTCTTTTCTTCTTTTCTTCTTTTCTTCTTTTCTTCTTTTCTTCTTTTCTTCTTTTCTTCTTTTCTTCTTTTCTTC